>BQXS01012408.1:0-10848 GCA_024181965.1 Aduncisulcus paluster
GTAACATCTCTCTCAGTTCTTCGAAAGCCTGCTTCATAGCATATTTCAGGTCCTTATGCTTTCCAGCAGTATCAACCTCCGATCGGACTCTATCACTGAGGCGGTCACTTCCCAAATTGTCAACAAAAATCTCAACAATCGTTTTATCGTCACCATACTCAGTATTCGTCGTGACTAGCTCCCGGAATCGTGCCACATAAGTGACCAGTTGTGTCTGGGAGAGTTTCGTCAGTTTCACCCGTTTTAAACGGTCGTAGAATTCCTGGGTGGAGTGGGCCCCGAACGAAGCTGTCACTGCAGCTTTCAATGCATCTTCTGGGGTTTCCTCGCTCGTTTCTGTTGTTAGATAGATTGCCTCGAGCAAATTTGGTTCCACCAAAGCTCTCCAACCCAGCTCACCACCTTTTGCTCGGTAGACGGTAAAATTCTTCATAAATAAATTCCATGAAGAGTAATTAAAGTCCTTCAAATATGGTGGTTCTAAAAGGGACATTATTTTCATTAATATTATTGTTATAACGTTGCAAATTTACTGAAACGAACAAATAAACCGAAGCTAAAAATAGCAACATGAGAAATAAAATAAAATCATATAAAAATACCTAAAATATCATAACACATGTGGTAAAAAATTTATTGGAAAAACACATTCTCCTATATTACCCTGTCAAAAACGTTAAAGAAAGATGACCCAGAATTTGGGGATGCGGCCAAAAAATATGTTTCAGAGAGGATTCGAATAATCCTTCGAAAATCCATAAAAACCAAATTAACCGAGCATGGTATATGTTTAAGTGATGTTGTTGTATTGACGAGTGATCGAGAACAGTTCATGGTGAAGATATGTGAAGAGTTGATTGCTAATCAATGTGGGAAAATTTGGTGCCCATGTATCTCATGTGCTGAATTCGGTTAGAGAACACTATTTCTCTTTTTTTTTCCTTCAGTTAAGAATTTTTTGTTACAAATGAACAGTATTTTCCAGTTTACTTCGATAGAAAATCGCTACTACTTTTGTCTCCATAAATGCAGAAAAATACAATATGTTGGAATTCGCTGGCTCAGTATCTAAGTTGAATTGCTTAAGATCTGTAAGAACTGGGATGGATATTTACTTGCGTTAAAGGAATTTCCAACAAAAAGAACGAAGGAAAATTTTTGTATTAAGTTTTTGTCATCAAAATCTTACCGAAAATTTATAGCAGAGTTAAGAGATAGATTTTTACCCATGGCTATTGCATCAATTAAAATTTCTCAGTCCAATTTGTTTACATTTTCTGATTATAAAGCTCTAATCAGCTTTAAGGCTGCACTTCGAATTTCATACTACTAGTATCATAGTATGAAATTTGATAGTATTGTGGAATCGAATTGATTCTCTCAAATGAATAAATTTGCTAGCCACCGATATAAATTTAATATTTTTATTGGTTACTGTTAGTAACAGTATCAAAGTCATATGAAACTTTAGAGTTTCAAAACGTTTGGCAAGCATTGGAAAATTCTATTGAATTAGCATATATGGCTTCTGTATTTCGATTTCCGACAGATAAAAAACATTATGCAACCAGACATATTTCAGTGGCCAGGATAAAATAATTTTCCAATTTTGTTAAGATAAGTGATTCAGATATGGATACAAATATAATATTATACAAACAAGCAATTGAAAAGGTTGGATTCGAAAGAAAACAATGGGACTTAGATTTTAGTGCATTCGGAAAATTCGTTCACTCATGTTTCACGATTCCTCCAAGTGGAGCTTGTATCGAGCGCTTTTTCAAGACGTGCAGAGATTTTTGTTCCCCTCTTCGTGGTGAACAAAAAGTTGAAAAGCTTCTTTCAAAAGCTATTGTAAAATACAAGCCCAAATATCTGTATTCTTCTGCATTATTCATTTCAATTTCCTCTCCTTCTATATCGAACGGTTCTGTGACCAGCACGAAACATTTTGATGAATTCACTTGAGACCTCCTGCCTTTAGTGCAGATATGAGTTCGATTGTCTCCTGGATAAGCTCCTCTCTGTTTTTTACCAACACTATCAGATCATCAGCGAATGCTCTGATATGAGACTTTAGTGGGAAGGAATAATGAAATCGAGTATGATGTTGAACATTACTGGAGAGAAGGGATCGGAGTACGATCCAAATGATTCTCCTTTGGTCCAATCAGAATCATTCATATGGGTGAAACCACAGAAAAAGACATCTAAATTATCAAGCCGGCTCCGAGTACCCTTCCAGGTAGGAATCTCGGAAAGAATATGGTCACGATAAAAAATATATTAGATGGAAAAAACAGTAATATACACCTAAGAAGGTTGACAGAAGTTAAGGGTAACCATTCACTTGAACAATTGAAGAGAATGGCTGGCCTATCTGATGAGGAGTGTGATAATGCTTTCTTTAAAAATAATTCTATTTTTATAATTCTTTTTAATCTTTTTATATTATTTTATTTATCTTCGCTGGGTGATGTTCCACATCAATGTTTCTTCGGACTGACTGACTCGAAGAGGAGTGTTTAGATGATGTACAACGCTGAAGAACCGCTCTATTGATGCACCTGATAATGGTATACTTGCCATTTGAAGTGAGAGTGAGTGAAGGTGAAAATAGTCGTTCAAGAAATTAATCGTGCACGGTTCTTTACTTCACTTTTTACATTTTCATAACTTAATTTATATTCTTGTGACCATTCATGTGGTTTTAATGCAACAATTGAATAATATATTTTTAAAAGTTTTTTTAAAATGGCATGAGCTTCTTTAAATGGTCGGGAAGTGATTCTTGATGCTTGCCAATCTTTTCGAAATCTTTCTTCAAAACCGGAAATGACTTCATATGCACCACAATTAGGGATTTCAAATTGTGCTGCCTCAATTGATTTAAGTGCGGTTGGAATAAAATCTTCAGAAAGAGCCGAATTAAATATTTTATAATGATCGTTTTCCAAGAAATCTATACTTGCTTTTCTACAAGCTGTCAGCGGTTGAAGGAGTTTTAATGCTGGTAAATATATCTCCCAATGATCAATGATTTTTAAATATTCTCTTAACAGTATAGTATAGTATATCACCTCAAAGAAATGATCAAAATATGACTTAATTAAAATATTTAATACATGGGCAATACATGGCTGCCAACAGTATCCAAAGCCATTCTCCACCAGATCCTTGCAAATTCGGACCATAAGTCGTTCCCTGTCTGACGTTAGTGTTATTATTGACGATCCATTAATCCCAAGTTCCAATAATTTTGCCTTTAAAGCCGAATATACAATATCGGTTGCTGCCGGCAAGATTTTGTATATCTCTGAACTCATGCATCCTAATGGATGTTTCCAATGCTGAATCATGAAACAAACCTTTTTGTAATTTGATTCATGATCTCTTTTTTTGGCTATCTCTATATATTCATCATGAGTACTACTCACCATATTAGTAATATGGTGTTCTGAAGTAAACGATTTTTCAATTTCTTTTTTAAACGCCGAACTAAATATTTTATCTTTTATCTTCCCAATACTAACATAAGAAATTGCAAAAGTACCTTTTTAGGAATGTAATAGGATGCCAAGTACGTCACAGGGAAACTTTTTAATAAGATTACAAACTACAGTTTCGGTATTTGCCATAACATACCTATTTTTCAGTAAAACACTTTTTATAATTTTTTTAAATATTTTTGAATTCCACATAAAGCTTACAAAATAATAATATTTTTATATTATATTTATTACACATTTTTTTTATAAAATTATTATCTTTTTTATAATTTTTTATTATCCATTTATTTATACAAAATTATTACACAATATATATTTTTTTATTATACATATTTTTTACAAAATATATATTTGTTGATCTCCGTAGTATAGTGGTAGACTGGTGTCCTCTTATTCCGCAAAGTCCTGGGTTCGAATCTCGTCATCGGCCAATTTCGAGTATAGAACTACCGTTAGTACCGGGCAAACGACACTACCCCAAAGGTCAGATTGACGGCTTGGATTATGAGATGTCGTTTGTAGCCGACACTCGGAATTCTCATACTGCTCCAGCCGTACGATCTATACTGCAGCGTTAAGGGATCGCCTAAAAGTTGTTTTTTTATATATATCATGTATATCTTAACTATGTCTTATCATTTATTTTCTTCCTCTTGCTGGAACTATGAGTGCTGAGGGTTCAATTGTCGTATATTCAAGATCCTTAGCCAATGCTGCGTCTAGTCTGTCATAAATGTTTTCCATTTCTATCTCAATATCCCCATGATCTCTCTATATATAGAATCCAATGAGATCATTCACCTCCAATTGATCTCCTAGAGTGTATCTATAATGCCTCCCAATCACTCTCTTGCCCGTTCTGACCGTCTGATATAGAATGATATCATAATAATCCTCCCTTTCTTCTTGAATTATGAAATAATACTTGCCCACAACAAAGTTTATGTCTTGTGGAAGAGGTCTTGTGGATCTTAGATTGATGAATGGGAGCACCTGTGCAGCAAGAATGTGTTTTTGAGGGTGGCTTCGAATGTTTTTGTAAACCCTCAAAACACTTTTGTTGAGTCTTTCCCCCACCTGGGCGGAGAATGGGGCCATGGGACCGCAATGACTCACCCATTCTGGGAGATGTGAAACAAAATGTGTTTTCGACTTCTTTACAATCGTTTCATTGGATCCTTGAGTAGTTCTAGCCACGATAATGCCAGCTTTGAGACATAGAGGAATCAATATATCGCGATGTCTTCGAGCTATGGCCTGTGTTTCCTTTGCGGCCGTCAGAGTACTGGCGGTACCATACTGAAGCCCATATATATCATTCAGTATGCACATTAACAGCAGATGATGGAAAGTAAGATGGGAATAAGATGTCACTGAATCGAGACTTGTCTGATGTTCTTTGACTTTTATATATCTTCGTGTTGGCTTTTCGGTTGTTAGCCGACTTACACCCCCAGTTGTGACAGAAGTTGGCCCTTCCTCATCTTCCGACATTAGCAATGGAGAGAAATCGTAGCGACATTCCTCTTCACTGCTAGGATCTTCATAATCAATTTCCTTGTTATGTGGGAGGTTTTCATACAAAAAACTGTAATTTCCTCTCCATATCTTTGTGTCCAGATCGTATAACACAGCTGCCGCAAATATTCGTGGCTGTTTCCAAGGTCCTCGACATGTAACATATCTCCTGTATGGAGGGTTAAGGGGGAAAAAAGAATCTTTCCTTCCATATATGCACTCCACAATGGAAGGTGGAGATGCACATCTTCGGTTGACGTTCTTTCACTCACGATTTCCGAATAGTGACGCCTTTTCCCTGTGATATTACCAAGGAGGAGACCTGTTCCTTTCAAGTCACACCATTGACACGGGTCTTTCGAGGAATGCTTTGTTCCTATGTTGTCCGTTATTTGTTTTCCATCAGCAATGATATGGAAAAGGGTGCCATATATTCTTACAGTTGTCCCATTTATCGTGATTTCAAATCCCTGTTGGAGCAGTTTTGCATCGGCTACAAGTTGTGTAAGGAATGCAGATGTGGCTATCTGTCCAGATTCTGCAACCACAGCTATCTCAGTCCAAGCTGCGTTTTTAGTCTTGAAGTCATCTCTTAAATTAGCCAAAGTCCACCTTATACATAGTGCAGTATGGCCTGCTCGACATGTCATGACTCCGTCCATAAATACAAGTAAAGGTGCAATGAATACTGGTGTTAAATCATAAGACTTGCAAAGATTGATATATTCACTGAATGATTTCTCCTTCACTGCTTGCCATTTGCGATCTACTGAACTCATCTCTAGTTGAGCCAGAGTGGTTGCGATACCCATTTGTGTTCTCACATGTGTGTTGGAACAATTTCCAATATTTTCTATACGAACAACAATGTGGTTCCTCCATAGTATATGTTGGGAGGCTGATAAACGGTGAAAAGTGAACTAAATGTTTCATATTTGTGACAAAAAATGACGGCAATATGGAAATTGGCGAACGCCATCTGAAGTTGATAGTCTTTCCAGAGTAGGTAAATGAACATTCTCTTGATGATTGCATCACCCTCCTACGTAATTCATGTATTCTTTCTATCGGAGGTAAACTGCACGTTATGTCGAATTCCTTTTTATCTAGGAGCATTCTAGAGCGAATTGTTCGAGAAAAACTATCTGAGAGGTCTCGGGTGAGGGTTCTGTCAAATATTTCCTTTGCGGCATGGGACAGCCTCCCCTTTATGCTGTCAATAAGTGTAGGAATATCTATCAAGGAATCATGGGACACATGATGCGCTGAAAGATCCTGACATGGCCGCCATGGCAGTGACTGCGGGATGGAGATATCAGATTCCGAAGATTCAATGACACATTCCATATCATCATAGTCAGCCGGCCCAAAATCATCGAATAAATCTCCATTCAGTGGAGATGACAGGCTGTCAACAGGAATTACAATAGGTGGGGTATGGAGATCCGATCTAGACGAGTCGTCGGAAGAGGAGAGGGCATTCGCTGGTCCATTCATAATTGCATGATATTCAGAGACCAAATCTTCATATTTCATATGTATTTCTGGTGTTAATACCAATCTACTATCAATTCTACCCATCGAATATGTCTTAGCATGTGTAATTACTGTCATCATAGGGTCTACAAGATATCGAGAACAATGACAGCTAAAGTCTTCTTTTTTCCATTTAGAACTCCACTTTTTAGAATAAACATGTCCTACTGACAGCTTGCAATGACGACATCGAAGCATAACATTCATCTTTTGTAACTTCTCTTTTCCAAAGGCAATAATATATGACAAAGGGGATTTTGGTTCTTTAATTTCACCTTCTTCTACTAAAACGATTTCTAAATCAGACATTCAGATATAACTCGACTTTTCTTATTTCTGGATTCGTCACTCGATAAAAAACGGTTTTTTATAATATTATTAATATATCAATATATATGCTATATATTAATGAATAATATACTATCCTATATAATGTTAATATCGACAAAAATAAACGATTCAATCTGAAATATTTTAGAATGAGAATAATGTACAAAATATATCCGGAATCAATGAACAAATTAACTTAATTTAAATATTTTTTATTTAGATTTGATATTTATTCGATTTCTTCTAATGCAGAAGATTCTTCTTCTTCTTCATCTGGAACTTCGTTCTGGCTTAAGACTATGGAGGCAGTACCCCGATCAGAGGTTGTTAAAACAATAGATTGCTCTTGGACTATTGTCGACCACGTACCAGGTCGGTAATGTTGAAGGATGGATATATCAATATGTCTACGATCGAGTTCTTCTTCACATTCAGCAACCATGCTAAACATGGTCGTCCTGCTTTTTTTCACATTTGACAGGTTATTGTTTGTTGACGTAGATAGATATTTCGAATAAAACTCGTACAACATTGAATCGGTATATCTTTCTATCAGGCGAGTAAATTTGACATCAGAGCGTATTTCTTCAAATATGATCTTTTTTCTCGTTACATCTTTCAATCTTCTATTTGTCTTCACTTCCTTATCAGTGTATTCCTGCAAACACAATGCACTCAGTAATCTTACCGCAATTCTCTTCGCTATCTTGTCTAATTGGCCAAAGTAAATTTTAGACGTATCTAAAAACATTTCTAAATTGGCCGATGTAACAGTAGCCTCTCCAGAAATGAGAGGTGGCAATGATTTTTCGAATTTTTCTTGTAGGCCACTAAATCTCCTCTTTGTACCTTCATATATCTTGATAATATTCTTATTCATTTTTTTTGTTATTTCTATTTCTAATAGAAATAGAAGTAGTACTTCTTCCATTTTTATAACTGCCAAGAGATAGAATTCAATTCGTGGAGATTTACAAAGCAGAAAATCCAATAATCATGCGATAAATTAATAAAATATTATATTTTTATTTTTTTAATTGCCGTTTATATTGTATCATTTCTCATGATATGAATCGGAGCAGAGTCAAGTTATGCGCATCTTTGTTTTGTTTACAACAATATATAATAAGCTGTCTCCCTGGGCCTGCGCAACCCAGGTCTCAATATTTATTGTTTTTTCTTTTATGAATAAGCCTCCTTCTGTCTGTATATTCTCCTGTTTAAAATGCCTGCTCCTCCAACGATTTTAAATTATATTTAAAATAAATTAAGAAAATAAAAATGGCATTTATTTATCTCAGATTACCGTATTGGACACGTTGGCGTCTATATTAGTAATACTGAAATATATATCGTCCTTCAGAACATGAACCAAAATTTGTACCATTTTGTTACAAAAAATATAAACTGTACGTCTGACAAAATTGAAAACCGATTTGTTTTTACTATCCTCTTTTGAACTAAATCATGTGATTCACTTGTATTCCTTCTTGAATGGCTTTATGATGTTTTTCTGAAATAACATGCCCAATAAAAGATAATTTTGAACTTAAATTACAGGAACATGCCATACAGCGATAAAATGTTTCATTATTTTTGTAAATCATTCTAAAATTATTTGTAATATCCCTTTTAATACAGACATAACATCGCCATTTTTCATCGTTTTGTTTACCATTAAATCTCTGTATGTTGACCAAATGTATTTGGATTTATATTTTCCTTCTAACAATTCTTTTATATTTTTGAATAATTCCATTTCAATACTCCTTGTTTTTTAAGTTAGCTTTTCTTTTGTTTTGAATGGTACGAATCTTCTCTTCGAACCAATTTCATGAGATTGTTTTACTAATTTTGTATTATTAAATCAAATATGAATTTACTATGGATTATTTTCTTTTATTTTTATTCATCTGAAAAAAGACCGGAATCCTCTGCTGTAAAATAAAACCTTTCGAATGTAACAAAAAATAGTGTCATTAAAATGTGCATTGGAAAAAAAACTATCAGAATCGATTAGAAACAAATTAGTAATAGGAATATTACATATTCTACGTACCTTATGAAGCCAAGATAATTGGAACAAATGAAATTAAAAACAAAATAATTAGAAGACGTTTTAATGAGAAAAAGACGTTCCAAAACAGTTTATGCCATTCTTCATGGTTCGCTTGGTGTGAACAAAAAAGATATCCTTGAAATATTATCTTTTACATCATCTTCAGAGCTAAAAATTATAAACAATTCAAATATACAATGTTTATTTTGTAAAAGAGAGTTTTTAAACTCTTCTTCATCATTAATTGACCGCGCCCCTGCTGCCGTAGTACAGATGTTGAGGAGGGGTGTGAGACTTCGAGTGTCCTCTCGTGCCCCTTTCCGAACTACTCGACCCACCACCTTAACACCAGCCATTCGAGCCCAGGTCGAAATATGGTTGAGGAAAGGTATACTAATCCCTTACGAATCCCCGCTCCTGACCTCACCATTATTCGCAGTACCAAAGAAGGACAGCAAGGTCCCGAGAATAGTTCACGACCTCAGAGGGCTGAATGTGCGACTACCACGCATACGGTTAACTCTGAGAGCTGCCCAGCAGACCCAGGAACTCTGTCTACATCACCCATGGATGTACAAGCTCGATCTCAAGTCGGGTTACCAGCTGAAAATGTCAGAGAGAGACTGGAAACTTTTGGGGGTGGAGATCGAAGGAACGTCGTACACTTTGTCTCCTTGGCATGAGATCACTTTTCATGCGATCAGGAGAGGATCTACGTCTACTCTTTTGACCCATGGTGTCCCCGAGGCAGTAATCATGGCTCTCGGCACTTGGAAGTGTAGGGACTCCTTTCAATCGTATATCGAGGAAGCGGTCAGGTTACAGGGATATCCCTTAACGCTATCGGACCTTTCTCATCATGGCTAGCGAATTCAAAGCTGATCTGCTAGCTTTATCGGTCTTATACAATCAAACAACTATGATCCGAGGTGATATTACTACGGAATCATCAATGAGGCTCCATAAGCCTCATATTATTTTCTTATTTTCTTATTACAGCAAAACTTTAATTCTATTACTATTATATCGTTTAGATATTCTTGTCAAGGGAAAAGGACATGATAAGGATGAATCCAATCAGTATGGTAAAAAAGAGAAGAAGAAAAATACATGCGGACAAAAAAATGAAATCAAAAACTACATTGGATTATGATTCGGAATTTGGGGAGAGGGCAAAATAAAAACATACTGCCCACGAGATTTTTATCGTACTAAGCATATGCTCCAAATTGTGGACATAATTCAGTTGTTCTTCCTTGATTTTGTATGAAACTAATCTCCCCACAGACACTTCCATAACAAATGCTTTAAAGATTTAAAACAAGCCATCAAATCCACAAGCCCCAGCATCAGCACCTCAATCAGTAATAAGAGAATACGTATCCCGATACACAGAGTCGCCCGAGGAGATCGATGTCCCACCCTCTCAATTTTCAGGTGAGAAGCTTAGAATCGAAACTATCACCGTTAAAGAAGTCAACGCAAGTTTAAAAGGTCTAGACTCTGCTGCAGGACCCGACGGCATGACATCCAAGGCAGCCAGAAGTATTTTCCCCGGAGTATGGACAACACTATTTAACAAAATATTGGAGATGGAACTGATTCCGGCTCAATGGCGTCATATCAGAGCTCAGGGCATTGATAAACAAAATGGGAAGGCTAGTGACGATCTTGGGAGGTGGCGCCCTCTCTTCATAGCAAATGTGGCACTTCGACTCATGTCAGCCATCCTCGCCAGAAGAATGACACAGTGGGTCTCTTTCAATCAGGTTATCGCGGACTATCAAGTTGGATTCTGCCCCACCAACGGCACTACCCTAAACATCTACAAATGTCGTCACAGACTGTTCAAAAAACAGGTCGGAATCTCTATCGATTTGACTGATGCATTTGGTT
>BQXS01012409.1:0-20338 GCA_024181965.1 Aduncisulcus paluster
CTGACAACTTCCTTGTTCGTGTTGATCCCGATTCCATGAAATGCACCATTGTTCTCTCTGATCTCGGTCTTGCTCAGATCCAAGACTCCATCTCCTCTTCCACGACTTCCAAGAGCTTTGTTGATATATCCAAGTCTGAAGATACTGAAGCTAAACACAAACACAAATCCAAATCCAAACCCAAACCCAAACCCTCCATCTGTGGCACGCTTGTGTACAACTCTTGTGAAGCTCTCAAAGGAATTCAAAGCCAAGAGAGCGATGCTTACTCACTCGGGCTGACCCTGTTCGCAGTCTTCGAGGGTCAGGATCCTTTCCTTCAAATGGCAGTATTACAAGGAATCGACAAAATTGAATTTGTCACCCAATTGTCAAGGTTAATACGGGCTGATATGGGTCCAAAACTCTGTGAATCCCGTCTTTTCAAAACTCTAAAAACCATTGAAGGTGGTAAGTTCAAGCCTGTTTATTCCTGTCTGAATGAAATATTCGAAGGATTGACAAAGGTTGACATTGATGAACGTATGAGTGTTCATGAAGCCTGTGAGAAAGTTCAATCCATCAAACCTCTTCTTCCAAAGATTGGAGAAGGGTGGGAATGTCCATCCATTGACGATATTGTGAAGGCTCAGCTTGCCAAGCATAAAGGTGATTCTGGATGCATTGTTGAGGAAGATGCTTCAATTCAAAGTGTTGTGTTAAAACCAAATTGGGATGATGGTTTGAGTTTGAGTCGTCCATCAGAATCCAAGACACCGAGTACAAGTTCAAGTACAAGTTCAAGTGCTTCAAAAGAAGAAAAAGAAGAAGAAGAAAAGGGAAAAGAGGAAGAAGATTTGAGGAAAGAAGTTGAAGCCTTGAAACAAAAATTGAAGATTGAAGAAGAAAAGAGGAAGATTGAAGAAGAGAAGAGGAAGAGAGAAGAACTCAAAACAGCTAGACTGATGAGAAAAATTGATCATCGAGTTATATTTGATCTAGTCGATAAAATTAAGAAATCCCCTGACTCAGCATCAACTTCCAAACTCTACCATGAACATCGAGATGAGATTCTTTCGGTCTTCCTTACATTCCAATCAAAGAGTGAGATTGAAGAGCACAAGAGAGAAATAGTTCTTTGTATTCAGTGTTTAAGATGGTTTGTTAAACATATTATTTCTGAAAATAAGATCTATCTCCCTATTCCTGATCTGAATGATCTCATTGACACTTTCATTGATCATCTATCAAGATGTGAGGAAGTGTTGGAAGGAGATGTTGATGAAGAGTATTGTAGGATTTGTGTGAATTATACTTTCAATGTTGAAGACAAAAAGGATTCCTTCCTTCCAAAGATCTCCCCCACTTTCCAACGTATTCTTGAGAGAGGAAGTAAGGAGAAGTTGGGAGGTAAAGTTGTTCCAAATTTATTAAATACTCTTAGAAACATCTCTATTTCTCCCTCTTCTTCCACTCGATCCTCTATTCTCACCCTCATCAAACCATATATCAGAGCTTGGTTGAGGATATACAATGATAGTGAGTATTATGGATATTGGATGTATATTCTATCATTTATCACCCTCTCAAGTGATAATTCAACCCCCAACAAATCCCTCTGTTCTGAAGCTTGGTCTATCTTCCACCCTGTTCTTGATGTTGTTAAGAGAGAGTTTGTTGGGGATGATCATGAACATGTTTTATGCTTTTTCTCCGACCTATGTTGTGATCCATCGCATGCTGTTGAAGTCTATGATAACGTTAAAGATCTTCTTGATGGTTGGTTTACAGTTATAAAGAGGAAACATCATGAATGGGGAATCAAATACTGGTCCAGACTCATTTCCATGTTCTCCACTGTTCCATCTATTGTTCCTTACATATCTCCCAAATATGATGCAAACATGGAATGGTGCAAGAATAATGGGGGTTGGATGTCAAGTTATACAAGATACTCAAGAAATTGTACAAAATGAATCCTTCATGACAAAAAGAACTCCTTTTGTATTCTTTATTCTTTCATTTCTTCTGATAGATAATTTTAAAATCGTTTTCAATAATCTATTTGCACTATCATGTCTATTTTCAAGGATAAACAGTTAATGGGCATTATATTTCTCATTTTGATGATGGGCAACGCATTAGTTTTTAACTTATACCAAAACTTTCCCTGAAGTCATTTGATACATAAGCTAGTAGAATTGCATATTAGTTTCTGAACTATATTGTTTTATTCTGCACTTGGACTCGAAAATGAGCCACCAGCCTATTGAACATATTGACATTGGCATGGAAGTACTACTTTCTATCGTGAAAAGAACTTGGTCCCCTCAACAATACTCGTAAAGTTGTTATTATACCGAAACCGGGACGACCAGGTAAGTTTAGACCTGTGACGCCTGGTGGGGGGTATAGCAGCCATATGGTCTTCTGTCCTTTATCGCCTTATTCTTCCCAAAGCACAAGAGATTCTCAAAAATACTGCGCAAGTGGGTGTATGTGTCCCCAATGGTCAGTACCATGTGCTTAATGCTGTCCATCTCGCGAAGCAACACTGTAAACACACGGGGGAACCGCTATCGATTGCCCTACTTGACTTCCGGAATGCCTTCAACTCGATATCGGTAGTATCTATTCTTCATGCTCTTGACAAACTGAAGGTTTCCGATCATGTAAAGCGGAACGTGTGTAGATATTTTTCCACTATGAATGTTGTGTGCGATGACGATGTTCTCGACCGAGAGACAGGTCTGGTTCAAGGGGATAAGCTCCCATCCCTCCTGTTCTCTCTTGCCATTATTCCCATCCTAGCTCTTTTAGAGGAATTGATGCCTCCCATTGAAATGAAAGATGCTAGTGGCACATTTGTTGCAGTAATCCCGCGTGTAATAGCCTATCTTGATGATATAACCCTGATTGTAAGATCCATTGATGAACTCAGAAGCATTCTTAGTGCTATCAAAGGTATTTTGCCTGAGTTCGGTCTTGAGCTGAACCGCGACAAGACTATCTATGTTCCCCTGGCCCAGGGATCTCTTCCGGTTACAACAGAGGAGGATGACTTTGTCGTGGAACGGTGCCATGATGTTATGGGGGTGCCACTCTCATCTGATGAAGAGATTGCATCTCAAGCAGCTGTTGATTCCTTGAAGCAGACCTTGGAAGTGGCAGTTACGACATCTGAGTTCCTGGACTTGCAACCATTTCACTATGTATTCGAGACTGTGATTCTCAAACAATTCTATTATCTCATCCAATATTCATCAATCCCCGATGATGAACTGATAACGATGAACACTGCACTTTCCAATCTTTGGTCTAACAAGCTTAAGATTGAGATCCCTTCCACCCGTCTTGCCTTGCCTCTTGAGAAAGGAGGGCTTCGTTGTCATATGCCATTGTATGACAGGGATACTCTCAAACTGAGGTCCTTGAAACATCTTGCAAGAGATGTTAGAGGGGTCTTTCCATCAGGAATAGGAGCGTTCTTGAAAAACCTGCAAGCAAGCAATCCGAGTAAGCATTTCATGGATTTATTACATACAGCTGCATGGGTGGAGTTCCATTTGTCCGACCCGGGGTTCGGAGCTACTTCTCAGGAAATGGAGCATGATGAAACAAGAGATGAAAATAAGGATGAGGTACAGAGCCCAGCCTCTTTTACGGTTGTTTTGTTCTTTCGAGTCATTAGGATTTGAAATTTCAAGATGTTTATTATTGATTGAACTTCTTGGTTTCTTTTTTCTGGCATTAAAAAATGTATTGGTGAAAAATCCTAAAACGAACTCGGTTTGTTTATTTCTATTTAAATTTTAAATATTTTATAGTCCTTTTCAGGTAATATATTATTACCGTAATAAATTCTAATTCATGAATGATGCCCTTCCTTGACATTTTTTTCTTTTTCTTCTTTTTCGATTGTTTGCCAACCTTTGAGTTCTTTGAGAACAGTATTATGACAAATCGGACAACATATCATACCATAAAAGGCATATGAATGATCTTGATGACATTTTTGTGTGGATTTAAGTGCTGATTCATCACTTTTTCTTGATGAATGTACTGTGGAGGAGTATGCAAACATCAAAAAGTTTTTATTCATAAATTCAATCTGACATTATATTTGTAAATTTGTTTCCATCCCATTTCTGCCCTTTTTTTGTGATAATTGATTCATATTTCTAAATGTCCAAATTTCCTTGGAAATGGATTGTTCATGCCAAGAATAATCAGATAAAAATGGATATTATTTAATTGCAGAAATTAATACAATTGATAAAATTCATATTGTCCTCGATTTACAGACCGTTTCCTCAAATTTGGCTTCTTGCAGCGACAATGAGCAGAAAATATGATTTTAAAATAAGTTTTCAGGAGTATTATGGATGTTCAATTTTCTTGTTGCGGATTTCTCACCTTTTCCAAACTAATTCACCTCATTTTTCTCTCTATACCACCAATGACTCTATTTCGTCTCTCGGGGAGCCCAAAAAAGATTTCAGAATTTAGCCAAGAGAGAATAGAGAGAATGGAGAAATCTCAATTTGAGAAATACCATTATTCTTGCATTCAACGATAATCACTAAAATATGACGGCATTGTCAGATGGAATGGTTTATTAAAATGGAAGTTTGGATGGATGGGAATAATAGTATTATTATAATACTAATGATGGATTACCTAGAGTAGAGAATGGACTGGATATATGGGTATAACTTAAATGGTTCTGAAAATCAAATATCTTATGAATGTACAAACGAATCGGGTAAAATAAAAGGACCAGTTTAAATTTTAAAAGTTTAAAAGAGAAATGTATCTCGGAATAAATGGTTTAAAATTTAAACGAAAGAAATATAATCCATGGTAAAGGGTCAGTAAATAAAATATTACAAAAATCATAAAATGGTCAATAAATAACTAAATAGTAATAGTAAGCAATAGTAAAATAAAATAATAATAATAATAAAATAAAAATCATGCTTGAATCACATCTGGAGCTAGCTTTTCTTCCGAATAATCAAACAATTTGTCGTGTTTAACAATATCATTGTATACAAGAGTGCCATAGGTGAGTATAATGAAACCGACTGCTTCCAATATAGACCACCAAGATAATGTCTCTCCAATAGGCAATGAATGGACAGTGTAGCCCTCGATAACACTCACAGTCCAGACAACAACGCATCTCAGAGCCTCTAAAAGAGTCCGGTGGACACATGTTGTAATAGCTGTCACATTCTGACCACACAGATTATACAATGCGATAGAAAACACAAATCCAAAGCTCGGCAATAGGATATACCAGTTATTTTTAATCATAATGAACGTTTCAAAGAAGTCTTCGGCATGTCCATTGTCATCTCCAGGAATGATATAAAAAAGAGGAACAAGAATAAAAAGGGTAATAATAACTCCATAAATACCTTCAAATGCAACAATTTGGTTAGGAGAAGCGTGTAATTTGGCCATAATATGCTCTTCACAGGCGAATTGAGAAGCATAGGCGACTTGACCAAGCACAACCAACGCCATACCAAGAATTTGTTGCTGAATAGATGTGGAATCGACATCATCTCCAGAGGAATCGGATAGAGCACCAGAAGCAGCGACCAGAATCAATCCTACAAGACATATCCCAATCGCATACCACTGGTATCCCTTGAGACATTTTTTCATGAAGATAATGGAAAAGAGAGCGGAAAATATAATGACAGAGCCTCCTAAAAACTGAAAAATGGATGGGGAAACACCAAGAGCGAACCCAATATTCAGGAGAAATGACCCGGCAAGATTAAACACTGCAGAAGGAATAATACTCCACCATGGTGCAATTTCATACTCAACCGGGTCATCAGGTTCTTCGGAATCGGGTAACGGTTCTTGGGATATTGGTATAACTTGCACAGGACCAGCAGTTTGCTGTTTTTGTTTCCTTTCTCGTAAGAATAAAATCATACCAAAACTCATACCAATAAACATAATCAATGTCCAATAAACATAACATTTGGTGGTCATTGATTTCTCTACGTTGTTTCTCCCAACAGAATCCATTGAAAAAGCAATATTAGTTACGAGAGTGTTTGCAGCTCCAAAAATGAGCAAACCAATCGAAAATAAAACTAACTTATTGTTTTTCGTCATATATTTTCCTCCCTTTTTTAAAATGTGCCCAATGGAGATTGACAACTTATTTCGGTTTTCATTTTTTCTTTCTATTTTTAGAAAATGAGTAGATTCCGAATTATTCTGGTGCCGATCTTACCATGGAGAAATAGTATTTCTTTTTACTTATTTTTTTTTTTAATTTTTTTTTTTTTTTTTTTTTTTTTGAGTCTTTGACTCGGGGGGGTACACACACACACAATTTTTTGAGTCTTTGGCCTTGTGTTAATACCAAAAAAGAACCATTTTGATCTGCTTGGCATGATCTTGTCATATTTTTATGTATTTAGTTGTTTTATTGTGATATATCTTCATACATTGAGTACAGAGACACAGATCTAAATTCATATGGAGCGCTATTAATCGATTCCATTGTTATCCCATTATAATCTGTCCCCTTAAAAACGATAATTAGATGCATATTGCACTCACCATGTCCAGATTCACCGAGATCACAGTTCTTGGGTGCTTTGTTGAATATATTATTCATATCGACAGCATTCGAGGTTAGATCGAGATTCTCAGCCTTTTCTTCAGATGCAGCAAGACGTTTCCCTTCTTCGATGTGAGTAGAAAGTGATGTAGATGTCGTTCCAAGTGAGGTATCATTAATAATGTCTTCCGGATATGGTCTTGGACATTCTCCATGATCACAGGCCAAGAAACATGTTTTCTCACAGAACTCTTCCATTCTCGTGTCAAAATAAACACTATTCACAGTTCCATTCTCTAATTCAATGATCAGAGTACGGGTGGAAATAAAGGCCTCTTGTGTGGCCACATTAACTAACTCAGAAGCAACCTCACCTTTGGAGGTTGTAATGACGGCTCCAAGCAATGTATCGGGGTTCTTTATAATGAGTTTGTTGCTATATGAATTGAGAATCTCAAAATCACCGAGTTTATCAACATAAAGACAAGCACGGGTGTATTTCTTTGGAGTAACACCATCTTCATAATAAATAAGTTTAAGATGCATTTCATCACCCGAATTAAAGGTTGATCTGCTCGTAGCTGAAATGAAACAACTGCCACTAACAGTTGTTGGTATAATATCTAAAGAACATGCAAATTGAACAAGTATAAGTATAGAAATGATAAATAAGTATGTTTGAAAGGATTTCATGTTAAAAATAGGATATAAAAATGTAAGAGTGCGTCAAAAATGAAGGATTTAAAATTTCTTTACAATCCGACGTAAATTCTTCTGCGAATAGGACCTTATCAAGATTTATTAATCGATATATCAAAAAATTATCTTTCATTTATTCGGAAAATTGAGAGAATATCAAACCAATAGAAACTAACAAATTGTTGTCACTGATAGTGCACGTCACATTCACAAAACATATATATATCAACATTATATTCTCGTTCAATGTAAAAACGATATTAGAGTCTAAATTGCACATTTCACTTTCAAGAAATGAATAAAAAAAATGAAATCAATGTTTAATTTAATCCATATTATCAATATAATCAATAAAAAACATTCTTGGAGACATCATAATACCTTCAATGCTTCAAAAAAATCCACCTTTCTCCAAACCTTTTATTCGACGTTCTTGCAAAAAAGAAAACCGCTTTATCATATAAAAAACAGAAAATGATGATTTATTTGTCATTTGGTTTGGCCTTTATTTCAAATCATAGAAAAAGATATTCAACTTCATATTTGGAAGCAAACCGTAAATGAATTTCAGTAATATTTGGCCAACTTCCGATTATTGGCCCGGAAATCTATTCCAAATGCTCGTGTATGGTTATATCCTTGGTAAAGGTGGAGCGATGATTGCAGACGGTAGTGAACTCCTTTTAGAGATATTTAATCCAAGTATTATTGGAGGAGCTCTTATTCCTATTTTGGGAGCAGTGCCCGATAGTGCATTAATTATTGCTTCCGCTCTTGGTGAAGAACCCGATGAAGTCGCTGCTTCCGTTCGAGTTGGGCTTGGAACTCTTGCTGGTTCCACAACCATGCTGCTAACAATTGCTCTTGCAGCTGGTATCTTTGTTGGACGTTGTGAACTTAGTGGCCGGGGAGAAGCTCGTAGTCGTCGTTGCCGTGGTTTCAAACCAACTAAACAAGGCATCACCGTTGAAGATGATGTCCCAGTCAATGCTCGTTTGATGCTTATATCGTGTGCTTGTTTCCTTGTTATTCAGATTCCTGGTTTTATTTATATGGGCGACGCTGAGTGTCATGCTGACGAGAAAATATATTGTATTATTGGCGCTATTATATGTTTTACTCTTCTTATTGCTTATTTAGTCTATTGTGTGCTCAATTCTGTTGCTGCTGAACGTAAGAAGGATGAACGTCAACGCAAAGAAGCTATGAAGAGATCTCTGAACGCTATTATGGCCATTATGATTGAGCAAAGCATTGCCCAGCAATCACCCGAATCCATTACTCTTCTCGGAGAGGAAGAATCATCATCAACAACATCTGAGGGTGAGAAGATCAGACGGAGAGCTGCCATTTCTGATGAAAAAGTTATTGCCATTGCCAGAATGTGGAAAAACAAGGCTGAAGCATCTGCAGACGCCAAGCTTAAAGCTGCTGCCGAGAGAAGGAGAGGTTCTGAGAGTGATGATTCAGTGAGCTATGATTCACAGACCGGAGAGTATAAAGTTAAAGAGCCATCACGAAATGCTATTCTTGCCGAATCTCTTGTTTTAATCATTATTGGTGTCATTGTCGTGTGCGTATTTTCTGATCCCTGCTGTGATGTTCTCTCTGAGTTCTCCAATCAAATTGGAATTGATGATAATTTTTATGTGTCTTTCATCTTCACCCCATTTGCTTCAAATCTCTTTGAGTTCATCACTGCTGTCCAATTTGCAAGCAAAAAGACAAGAAGAAGTGCCAGTATGACATGCTCTTCATGTTATGGAGCTGCATTTATGAACAACACGCTCTGTCTTGGTGTCTTCCTGTGTCTGGTTGCTTCATTTGACCAATTGTGCTGGACATACGCCGCTGAGACTATTACTGTGTGGGTTATTGTCATTGCTATTGGTATTCTTGGCTCTTGCATGAAAACAATTAAAGTATACTGGGGTTTCATTATCTTAGCTCTTTATCCAATCTCCCTTGTTCTCGTTATATTGCTCCATATGACCGGAATAGACAGATAGAAACGCAAGTTATTATTAGTTTAGTATTTTATTATTTTATTATTTTAGTATTTTATGAGTTATTAGATCAGTTATATTATGGTTGATTGGACATGGTGGAATTGTAATAATTATTTGATCTGTTCTGGAGGGTTTTATTATATCTTATGCTTGGATTGAGTTACATTTGATTTTTTCAAGGCGAAATGTATTAATTTATAGGTAATCAATATTTAAACATTCGATGTTAAATTTGAGTATTATCTCTCTCTTTTCTTCGCTCAACTGATATACTGACTGATCCTATACTAGTTCTGAATCTTTATATAAACGTCCAAGAAACGCAATATATGATATATTGAAGATTTCCATACATAACTTCTCCTCTTGAAGAAATAAAATAATCGTGTATTCATACATCACATGATGTGAGTTAGATTCTTGAAACCTTCAAGCTTGAAAGACATATTGAACTGTATACAGTGTAATACAGTGACTGTATAATATACACTGTATACACTGTATAGTTATACAGACCGAATTAATTTCATTTCTCGCAATAATCTGACCCCATATGATAACGAAATAGCTAATTTATCTGGAGATGGTGTTATTTTTCAATATCTTTTTTTCTTCCTCTTCTTCTTGGTTTTCTCAAGACTTAGTATTTTGGATTCTGTACTACCCATATATTTTGAATAATCTTCACTCCAGCCCCCATTTTTCTTGCACCATACCATGTTGGTATCATATTTGGGAGATATGTGAGGAACAAGAGATGGAACAGTGGAGAACATGGAAATGAGTCTGGACCAGTATTTGATTCCCCAATAATGTTGTTTCTTCTTTATAACCATAAACCAATCATCAAGAAGATCCTTAACATTATCATAGATTTCAACAGCATGTGATGGATCACAACATAAGTGGGAGAAGAATCGTAAAACATGTTCATGATCATCCCCAACAATCTTATCCTCAACAAACTCTCTCTTAACAACATCAAGAACATGGTGGAAGAGAGGCCAAGCTTCAGAACAGAGGGATTTGATGGGGGTTGAATTATCACTGGAGAGGGTGATTGTTGATAGAATAAGCATCCATTCTCCATAACACTTACTATCATTGTATATCCTCAACCAAGCTCTGATATATGGTTTGATGAGGATGAGAATAAAGGATCGAGTGGAAGAAGAGGGAGAATAAGAGATGTTTCTGAGAGTTTTTAATAAATCTAGAGCAACATCTCCTCCCAACTTCTCCTTACTTCCTCTCTCAAGAATACGTTGGAAAGTGGGGGAGATCTTTGGAAGAAATGAATCCTTTTTGTCTTTAACTTTGAAAGTATAATTCACACAAATCCCACAATACTCTTCATCAACATCTCTTTCCAACACTTCCTCACATCTTGATAGATGACCAATGAAAGTGTCAATGAGATCATTCAGATCATGAATAGGGAGATAGATATCATTTCCAGAAATAAAATGTTGTACAAACCATTGTAAACACTGAACACAAAGAACAATCTCTCTCTTGTGCTCTTCAATCTTACTCTTTGATTGGAATGCAAGGAAGACGGAAAGAAACTCATCTCGATGTTCATGGTAGAGTTTGGAAGTGGATTCTGAGTCAGGGGATTTCTTAATTTTATCGACTAGATCAAATATAACTCGATGATCAATTTTTCTCATCAGTCTCGCTGTTTTGAGTTCTTCTCTCTTCCTCTTCTCTTCTTCAATCATCCTCTTCTCTTCTTCAAGCTTCAATTTCTGTTTTAAGGCTTCAACTTCTTTGGCTTGACGATCAACCTCTTTCCTCAAATCTTCTTCCTCTTTTCCCTTCTTCTTCTTCTTCTTCTTCTTTTGAAGCACTTGAACTTGCACTTGAACTTGTACTTGGTGTCTTGGATTCTGATGGACGACTCAAACTCAAACCATCATCCCATTTTGGTTTTAACCCAACACTTTGAATTGAAGCATCTTCCTCAACAATGCATCCAGAATCACCTTTATGCTTGGCAAGCTGAGCCTTCACAATATCGTCAATGGATGGACATTCCCACCCTTCTCCAATCTTTGGAAGAAGAGGTTTGATGGATTGAACTTTCTCACAGGCTTCATGAACACTCATACGTTCATCAATATCAACCTTTGTCAATCCTCCGAATATTTCATTCAGACAGGAATAAACAGGCTTGAACTTACCACCTTCAATGATTTTTAGAGTTCTGAAAACACGGGATTTGGAGAATTTTGGACCCATATCACTTTCAATCACCTCTTTGAGTTTCTTGGCAAATAGAATCTCCGACTCAATTCCTTGTAATACTGCCATTTGAAGGAAAGGATCCTGACCCTCGAAGACTGCGAACAGGGTCAGCCCGAGTGAGTAAGCATCGCTCTCTTGGCTTTGAATTCCTTTGAGAGCTTCACAAGAGTTGTACACAAGCGTGCCACAGATGGAGCGTTTGGGTTTGGGTTTGGATTTGGATTTGTATTTGTGTTTAGCTTCAGTATCTTCAGACTTGGATATAGCAACAAAGCTCTTGGAAGTCGTGGAAGAGGAGATGGAGTCTTGGATCTGAGCAAGACCGAGATCAGAGAGAACAATGGTACATTTCATGGAATCGGGATCAACACGAACAAGGAAGTTGTCAGGCTTAATGTCTCGGTGAATAAGGTCGGGCTTGGCTTTGAACACTTCGGAAAGACACTCGATCATTCCAACACACAATGCACCAAGTCTCAAAGGATCAAGAGTCATGGGGTCAAAGTGATCATAATCACCACTTTCGGAAGAGTCAAAGGAGTCTGAGTATTCATCATCATTCGAGTTCGCATACTTACCATCAGCACACCAACTCCTAGCAAAGTCTTTCACACTACCTCCAATACAAAATTCCATCAAGAACCCAAACACACCTTTCATTTTGGAATCAAGCAGGTCAAGGATATACAGAGGACGGGGGATACAATTGAAACATTTGGGATTCGTAAACAACTTGAGTTGCACTTTAAACTCCTTCCGACATCCTTTCACAACAGTTTTGTCCACGACCCGAAGCATCTTCTTCAGAACACATGGGAAAGGAATACCAGCAACTTTGACAAGAAGAACTTCTCCAAACCCACCATGACCAATAATACACTGAGGATGGATCCTTGATGAAGAAGTTAAGGTTAGTGAGTCGTGCTTGGATTTGTCTTGCTTGATTCTAAATTCTGGTTGCTGTTTGACCTTCTTGATGGGTTTTAATAAGACTTTGTGTTTACCCGTCTGTTTTCCCTTTTTATGACGCTTATGTTTGATTGAATCTATTGTTTTGGTCAAAAAATGCCAATATTTTGCAAAGGATGAATTAGAGGAGGAATGAGTGGTTGGCAATGGAAAACCAATAACTTTTCTTGAATTGCATGTTTTTTTATGTTTTTTAAACCAAAGAACAGTACACCCACAAATAATTAATCCTGTAATTGTGACAAATAAGCATTTAAAATTGAATCCAAAATATGATCGTAAGGACCACGACTCACACGCTTCTCCATACCATCCGAGTGAGCACCCACATGTCACAGAAGAAGACCCGGACTCAACAACGGCATGCATGTTTGCTTTCCTCTCACATACTTGACAGCGCACAGTGTTGTCGACAGTCACGCCAGCATCAACGATACATGTCTCGCCAGTACTATCAGAGGGATCAAGCGAATAGCCAGTGGGACACGCTTTCACACAATAATTTGTTTCTTTATCCAAGTAATACCCATGCCAGCACTCAACTTGATACTTGCCATCAGAGCGTTGGCGACACGTCTTGTGGGAAGAAAACAGCACAGTAGAGCCAGAGTCGGAGCATGGGCACGTGGATTGGCCAGACGAAACAATGGCAACAGTGTTCGTGAAGTACGATTGTAACATCGAAATAGCATTGTCAATGTCACAGATGGAATTGCCACTGATGTCAAGGGAAGTTAAAGTATCGGTCGGGAACATGGAAGATGTGATGAGAACTGATACGTCAGAGATGGAGTTGTTTGAGAGATCAAGGGATGTCAGCTTGAAGGGTTGTGTGGCAGAGTCTCCATCTGCAATCGGGGTCAAATCAAGCACATCACTGATAGCACTCAAACCACATCCACTCGCAGATAACGATCTGAGACCAGAGTCAATGTGACCATAATCATTTGTAACAGTCACAGCTTTCGACAAGATCTGAACAACCAATTTGTCATACTCAGCATTGGAATTAATATCGCCACTCAAGTCATACCCATTAACTGTCAGAGACGTCAATGAAGTGGCATACTCAAGTCCTTGCAAAGTGGTGATGGAATTCACAGGACTTGAGGAATAACCTCTAGAAACGACAGCTTGAAGTGACAATGACTTATTACCATTAACATCCAATGGACATGACAACACACTTCTCATAGTGGCAACACTGATGATACCAGAATCAAGATTTGAAGGGCTAGGCAAACAATAATCAATTAAATACCGCCGGATTGCATTATCATGGACAGTATAACATTTACCATCATTGGCAGCCTTGGCAATGAATGCACAATGTTTCCTGTTCACACTGCTATATACCTCATTCCGAATAATCGAGGGGCATCCCTCAGTGTTTGAGTCACAGTTAGGGGAGTTTTTCCAAATATATTAAATATATCTAAAACGCTTGCGTTAAGAGGACAAATTTTCGGGAGAAAATATTTATCTTTCAAAGAAGGATCATTATTATGAACAGGAAAAACTGAGCTAATAAATGACCAATATTCAGCATTTGTTTCTGAACGACAGAGGGGAATGGAAGAGAGAGAACGTGAATCGGCATGAGGATTACTAATGTATAATGCATGCATTCCGATATTTCTAAATAATACCGAAATGTCATAGATTTGCTCATTGGCTATTTCAAATAAATATTCTAGCCTATTTAGACGATATAAATTATTTATATCAACAATATTCATTCGAGATGATTTGCTATTTCGATAAATATTTAACCCGTTCAATTGCGTTAGATGCTGAAGTGGTTTTATGCTCATTATATCAGTATTAGTTCCATCAATAGAACTAACATTAATCAAATATTGAGATGCTTCGAATGATGAAAGATAAAATTCATTTACCTGTAGCGACCCTCTTATCTCAGCCATCTCAAACTCAGTGACATCACATAATGTCGCACCGTATCCAGCTTCTTCACAGACCTTCTCTCTGAACAACTTATCAGGAATATGCACGGAATACAATTGGTCACAGTCATCACCATACCAGGCAGATCGACACCCAAGAGATGGTCTTGAACCTCCATTGGCATACCAAATACACATATGATGCCCGGAAGTATACAAAGGACATAATTTTGCCGAATCAAAAACACATTTACGGGAGTATTCGTCATAGTAATACTCATTTTTGCATTCGAATGAATAACGGCCTGGATACAGTTCGTTACACGTCATTTGATTATTCTCCGAAAATATACTAGTACCACACCCAGGTGAATAGTGGACAGGATTGGAGAATTTTTGATTGACAACATCAAATAAAGACACAACCCCCGAGAATATATTATCGATCTCTTCATGATAAAATACAAAACATACAATCGCAATGAGAAATAGAAAGCCTATTAACTTGAAAATAGGCATGATAGTACAAATAGATTATTGAAAATGATATTTAACTTATATATCAGAAGAAATGAAAGAGATTTCATGAAGTTTGGATCAGACCATCTTAAATAAAATTATTAGTGTAATGTTGGAGATATAATATCAGTGGACTCCTGAAAACTTATTTTAAAATCATATTTTCTGCTCATGGTGGCTTCAAGAAGCCAAATTTGAGGAAACGGTCTGTAAATCGAGGACAATATGAATTTTATCAATTGTATTAATTTCTGCAATTAAATAATATCCATTTTTATCTGATTATTCTTGGCATGAATAATTCATTTCCAAGGAAATTTGGACATTTAGAAATATGAATCAATTATCACAAAAAAAGGGCAGAAATGGGATGGAAACAAATTTACAAATATAATGTCAGATTGAATTTATGAATAAAAACTTTTTGATGTTTGCATACTCCTCCACAGTACATTCATCAAGAAAAAGTGATGAATCAGCACTTAAATCCACACAAAAATGTCATCAAGATCATTCATATGCCTTTTATGGTATGATATGTTGTCCGATTTGTCATAATACTGTTCTCAAAGAACTCAAAGGTTGGCAAACAATCGAAAAAAAAATGTCAAGGAAGGGCATCATTCATGAATTAGAATTTATTACGGTAATAATATATTACCTGAAAAGGACTGTAAAATATTTAAATAGAACATCAATCTTAAATTTTCTGTCAACTTATGAATTATCCAAATACATATATAAAAAAAAAGCTTCAAGTTCAAGATAAAACAGTAAAATTAAATTGAGTTAGTTTCTTCCAATAAAATAATAATAATAAAAATAAAAAAAATTCTTATAGTGAAAAGCCAATGATTCGTTTCAATACAACTTCAGTCTCTGAATTATCATTTTGCTTAATTGTGAAACACGCATTAACTCTTTTAGTAACATAAAAAGGCTGAGAAAAGAATGTATGTTTCTGATTGTTTGCGTACTCGCTTTGAGTAAGATCAATAGTGGCTCCATCACTCGACAGATCTTCAACTTTTGTTTCATTTTCGCTATATAATCTACCATTTGATACACATCCTGAATCATTTTCACAGCCTTGAGTTATCAAAATGACTGAGAAGGCTGTGAAATTTTCTTCAGACGACAATTCAGCACATACTTGCATTTCACTGTTAGGTGTACTTGATAAAACAATACATCCAGAACCTTCAGCCAAAGTATCACTAACAAACAGAAGCCCCCCATCAAGATAATTCGGATTTGAGTTGAATATATCACTGGAAGGATGGAAAATCAAAGGATCAATAAGTTCTTCATTCAATAACTCACTTTGAGTGTCAATTATTGATGATAAACTTGTATCCAAAGAAGTTAAGCATGCGGTGTCATCAAAATCATAGTCAGAAATACCATTACTGTTATAATAAAATGTTCTCACTTCATTGTTACTTGAGTTAATGCCAGCAAAAACAATGGACCACAAATCACCTACAATGGCACTGGATATATACGCATCCGTGGGATTAGATATCATAATATTCTTGAAATCAACACCGGGATTTCCAATATTCTCAAGAGTTGAGAATGTTATATAATTAGACGACTCGTATTCTGCACTGGAATTACCATTGACAACAGAAATATACACATTTGAATCGTTGTTATAAAATGTAACAATGGCCTCTTTGTGAGAAATGGAGCATGTGATATCAATGGGGTATTTAATTCCAAACTCAAGGTCAGAGTATATTAAAGAATATGACAATGAGGTTGATTCTATATTAGAAGTTCCATCGTCTTCGTCTTCATTTCCATCAGAACCATCATCAAACTCAGTCTCATCATCCACAAAAGAATAAAGAACAATATAACCATCGGTAGCAGCTAATAGAAGGACAATGGAATCTCCAGTGGGGTTATAAATGTGAGAAGAATCAATAGCATTGAGCTCTGCAACAGTAGTATCAGTGTTAAGGGGGATTGTGATTGTTCCAACATGTTGCCAAGATCTGTCTCCAACGCATTCAGTTGTTTGAGGACTGAAACAAATTCTTCTGCGGTAAATAGTAATGTCAGTGCCATCAGAAGGAGCAAAGAATATCATAGTGAACCTTGATGTAAGCAACATGGACACTGTCGACATGGATAAATCAGAATATGGCATATCTGAGGGTAATATTGATCCATGAGTTACCAATATGGAGTATAATGTTGTACTTGAATCAACAGGAATAAAGGATTCCAACACAGAAGAACTTTTTACAGTTGAACATGACCCAAATAACTCAATCTGAAGTGGAGTCCAAGCAGATATAGTCACAGAATGGATTGAATGAACAATACAATCGGAATCGTTAGCAGCATACAAGGAATGCACTCTCCCATTGTCATCAAGTTGGATATCAAGAAGATGCATAATGTCACTCTCAGACACCAAAAGACCTTGAGTTAAAGGCATGAATAGAGGAGCATATAGGATATAAGAATATGTACCATCTGATTCAGAAGAAGATGATTGATTACTATATCTACTAACGGCTATCTTCATTCCAGCAGAATTTAACATGGTTATCGGGGCACGAAGACTGGCCCTATCATTGTCGGGCAATGTTTGATCGATATCTAGAGCGCTGGAGGAAGAAGATGTGATTAGATCGAGTGTTGGTAGAGGAAAAGGTGTAATATCATAGCCACCTACAACATTAGAGGAGAACAGGACAACCTGAGTCGGCATTGAATCAGTGGAAGTCAGAATACCATTAGTAGAGTCAAATTCAACCATTATATTCGTGAGGACAAGGTCAGAGTCATAATAAGACATAGGAATCTTTCCGACAGAAGAGCTATCGGGTATAATTCCACCAAGAGAGAGATAAACACATTCATAAGTGACCTGGTCTGTTCCAATAGTACAGGATTCAATGAGAACCCGTAAGGTAGAGATGTGAAGAGATGAATCATCGTACCAAGAAGAACCATCGTCATAGCCACAAATAGATGTTGAGGACAGTGAAGAAATACCGAATAGATCACGCTGTTGTTGTTCAAGACAAGCATAATATAGTAAATTCTTGGAATTTGCATCGAGAGAGGAGAGACTGTCGGGAATCGAGATAGAAACTTCCCCTGAAGAATCAAATGAAACGATACGACCTACAGCATGTTTGGGGATGGCACTGGTCTGTGTTTGGGTTGTATCGGAACCAGAAACGATAAAAATCCCACTGTCAGAGTCAGGGTTATCGCTGGAGGCCTCAGAAGTGTTGAAAAGATTATCTCTTTTTAGATATGTGCTATCATGGTGATGAACGCCGTCAACATCATTCAAATCGGTATTTCCAGTGAGTTGAGAGAAAGAAATGTCATTGAGATGGGTTAAATCTGTGAAATCGACATCATCATCAGCGGGGGCCAAATCAACCAATTTGGAGTGATTTAGAAGAATAGAGGACGGGATATGAGTGTCAGAATCACTTGAAAGTAAAGAATAAGTTGTAGAATCTGTTTCAGGAGCATCAGATGAGACGAAACTCTTGGACATTATGGAAAGAACGTCATTATCCGAATCTTTAAGATAAACAAGACCATGGCTCTCAATTACATTATTATCCGGATCCAGCAAATTTGTAAGTGGGAAGGATCCATAATTTTCACCATCTTGTCGACGTTCAAGAACGATATTACCAAAATTATCTTCTGGAACATATTCTTGATTATTATGGGTATGTAAAGTGTCACAAATCTCATCTGAACCGGAAGATTTAGTTGATATAGAGCCTCCTGATGAACTAGTAAGGGCATCGAACTGAGATGAAGTTAAATGAAACAGATCTGTTTCACCTTCATTAATTTCACTGTGAGTAAGAATTTCCTTTCCAACATAGATTGTTTCAGTTACTTCATTGTATGTTGTCGGAACAGGAAGCTTTTTAAATGTTATTAAGATCAAAATGGAAAAAACTATGGCAACCAGAAAGCAAACGCCAGCTATTGAATCGATAATAATAATAGAAACCTTTAAAGATTTTAATTTTCCATCAGATTTTGATGAAGCCATGTTAATTGTGATCAAGACCAAAGTTTTCTGTGGCCAGTCCAGATACCAAATTATATACCCAATATTAAATTTAACACAAGTATTGAAACCGTAAAAGAATGTTCCATATCTTTTAATTCCCCGGAATTTCTTGTTGAGGTCTGGAGTTTCAAATTCTATCTTTTTTTCGCTGAAAGAAAGCATGTATGAAAAAAATTATTTTATTACATTATATGTTTTGAATGAAAAAAAAGTCGGGTGGGTAGAGGCCGAACAAATTGCTACATCTTTGCCCCCAGCTCATCGGCCTCACCAGACGCTTCACTTTTTTTGTAATGCAGCCAATCAACCTTTATTATCAACAATAGATATGATTTGTGGAAATTCAATAGTTTTTACGGCCGGTCCAAGCTTTTCCTTCAGTTTTATGAATTCAACTGCTATTGCCATTGTTGACAGGCACGGGAGTTATGTTTGTGATTTTGAAGATAAATCCGAAGCTCAGAGTGCATATAAATATATGATGACCTTCAATAAGAGTTTTGTAAGTTCACCTCCTCCTTCTCCTCCATCCGCAGAGCTAAAATCAACTGTTTCTGTCGATAAAAGTGTTCCTGGAGTCGAAACTGCCATTGAAAGTCAACCTACTCATTCTCAGGAACCTCAAATGACCATAACATCTGCCACAACTGATACTGAAACCCCTTTGGACATAATTCCAAGTGGTGGTACGGAAATCACTCCAAGTGGTGCAGAAATCCCTCAAATTGACACTGAAAAGGAAAGAAATGACGATCAAATCCACGAAGAACATGTTGAAGTGGTTGATCCTGCTGAACAAAAACGTCTTGCGAAGATTGCGCAAGCTGAAGAGAAGAAACGGAAGAAAGAAGAAGAGAAAAGGAAAAAAGAGGAAGAAAAACGCAAGAAAGAAGAGGCAAAACGTCATGCTGCTGAAAACAAACGTCGTAAAGCCCGTGGACTCCCAACTCTCTCAGAAGAGGAAGAAGAAGAAGAAGGAAAAGCTCAATATGCTGAACAAGAACAATACAACAATACAACAGGTGTTGACACTGGACTATCCAAGATATCTGATGTCCGTGCTGACGATTTTTCTGGTCCCATGTATGTTGACTATCAAGATGAATCTAGTCAAGAACATGAACCTGCATATACTGCTCTCACGGCTGCTGCTTTAAAACGGATTAATAGCGGAGAGATTAAAGCTTTGTCATTGGATGATAGACGTGGTGATCCTGATTCTATTCCTCCTCCTCTTCCTCCTTCCGCTTCTTCACATGGTGGTATGTCTCAGATATCCCATCGTTTAGGTTCTCTAAGAACACATGGAACCAGTCATGAATCACGTATTTCTACTGGAGCC
>BQXS01012413.1:3477-17860 GCA_024181965.1 Aduncisulcus paluster
AGTATAAAAGTATTTGAGTATGAACATCCAAAGGAAACGAAGGAAGAACCTACAGAAGAGAAAGGAAAGAAGAAGTGGGAATCGATTGCAACAAAGGAAAAGAAAGGGAAGAAGACGCCTTTGGTGATGGAAGTCGAGGAACATGAAGATTTAGAAGCAAGAGAAGAGAGAAGATTGGCAAGAGAAAAGGAGAGGAAAGAGAAGGCGGCGAAGGAAGAACCCAAATCATTGCCAGATATGCTTGCTGAGCACGGCAAACAGGTTCTTATTGGAACTCAACATGAGTTGCAAGAAAGTAAGGTTGCAGAACAAGCTGTGTCTTGTGTGAGTTGGCACCCAGAAAAGAAGGGACTTTTCTGTTATTCTGCCTACGATCAAACCGTTGGAATTGGATTCGTGACTAAGCTATAGAGTCTGACCAGTATCAATAAATTATTTATTTCACATTTAACTCTATGATAAACTGTTTGAGACCTGATGAATCGTCATGAAATTCATGATTTTGTCAACTCTCAACTTGAGAGGTCTCACTCGATTTCTAGGAGACTCTCCTTATTACTCGGAGTAATCTAATTTTCATCCTGATTAAGATGAAATTAATGGTTTCAAACCAAGAAAAGTTTTCTTGCTGCACGGCCAGTATGCGCATTATATTGTCATACTGTAACGTTTTTTATTCTCTATGATGGTACTCTTCAAGTATTTCCACATAATTTATCCCAATTGATGTATCTCATTTGCCCCAATATTAAAAGGTCGTTTTTTGCTGCATCCATGGAAGATAATCAGTTGATTGTCCAGTTAAAATCGAAAAAAAAAGATAATAGATATTATAAAGATCCTTGATGCAATACAACAAAGTTCTAGAAAAGATGTAGGCTTTGTTTCAAAGATTTTACCGATTTTATTTTTAAAATATACAGAATCCAATATGAAATTGAAGAAAAAAATAGATGAAACGATTCTCAACCCGATGCCGAATTCTGCAAAGGGCTTGGGTTTCTTTATATATATCATTTATATATCCGGTCCAAAAAGTCGCAAGGAGAAGAAAATGTCGTTTTCAAGACTATTCTCTGGCCATTTGCCCAACATAGTTAGTCCTGCTGCCAAGAAGAGTTGTCTAAACTTTATAAAGAAACGTCTAGAAACCCTCGATATTATTGTTCCATACCAATAATTTTCAGCCCCGCTCGAAAAACACTGGTGAACGCTATAAATACATAAGGAAAATTATTAGGAAGTTTTTATTAAATTATTCTTTCTAAAAATGGCGCAAGAAACAGGTGAAGTTTTTTTACTCTCCTAATACAGCTATTCTGGAACCCCTACCCACTAAAATTTTATGTAGCAGGATACAGTGGATCCTCAGAGTTCAATTGATGCAATTTGCAAAATGGAACTTGTTTGAAACAACGCTTGAAATCGGAAATTTGAATGAAAATTTTGACAAAATTCACTAAACAAGTAAAAAATCTATTTATTATATTGAATAATGCTTCTATTCTTTCAAATATGGGTGATCGAGTGCTTTCTTGGCAGAGATCCTTTCTTTGGGATCATAGGCTAACATTTTTTTAAGTAAATCCATTCCTAAAGGTCCAATAATATCCACAGCATCAGGACCAAGAGCATCATCAAGTCCCCTTCCCTTGAATGAAGGGAATTTATCACTAAAGTCGGGCAAATCGGTCACTCCAGGCCACATTGTTTCATTGGGAGTTCCAAGACATCTAAAAATGCTGATAAGTTCGCCTACTTCAGAATCACCGGGGAATAAAGGTTGTCCTGAAGCCATTTCTGCAAAAATGCAACCAACAGACCATATATCAACTTGAGTGGAATAGTTTTTACCTCCAAGAAGGATTTCAGGTGCACGATACCACAAGGTCACAACTTCATGAGTATAAGCACGAACTGGGATACCAAAGGCACGGGCAAGACCAAAATCTCCGAGTTTAAGCACACCACGACGATCAATCAAAAGGTTCTGTGGTTTCAAATCACGATGGAGAACCCTATGAGAATGACAATAATAAAGTCCGGCTAATAGTTGTCTTAAGAACGATTTAACCTCATCAGCACGTAATCCGACCTTTTTACGCCCGGCGGCTTCACGAGCGCGGCGACCACCAGTTCTTGCATCAATGAATTTCTTCAGATCATAATCCAAAAATTCAAAGGCAAGATATAATTTTGATCCGCTATGAATGACATCAATAAGGCGAAGGATGTTTGCATGTTCAAGTTCTTTCAATAGGGAAATTTCTCTGATAGTTGTTCCGGGTACTCCCTCGTCTTCATACTCTAATCTTATCTTTTTAATGGCAACGATTTCACGAGTGGCAATATTCCTTGCCTTGTAAACTACACCATATGTTCCTTCACCGACTTTTTCAATGCGTTGATAATTCTAAAAAATCATAAAATATGAATCGAATTTGTCTCAAAATAGAACTAATAATAAAAAAATAAATTGATATATTGTTCACATACATCCATTTTCTCCCAAAATATCGATCAAATTATATAATCTGCAAAATTAAAGATTGCGAAAGAAAATATTAAAGGTAATTAAATTTATTAATAATATGCACGCACTTTTTAAATTTTGCTTTGCAAATATCTGCTTGATTCCCGCAATATATCTTGACCTCTTTTTCGGAGTAAGATAAAAAATAAAATAGGATTTGTGAATTGACAGGAATAAATCGTGAAATTTTATTTACATATCTATTCCCAATCAGATTGTAAATTCAGAAAATTACAAGTTGCAATTCACTCGAATTACACCATCGTAAAAAACACGCGGTGAGGAAAATTAGTAAAATAGAATCATTAGCCAGAGGAATGTCTTTTTGTTGGAGGTCGTAGGATGGTGAAGATTTGCTGGGAATAACTTGTATGAGCCGCTCATAATGAGCATCTTCATAACCGGTCCAGCCGAGAATTATACCGAATAAACTGTTCTTTCAGATTGTATTCATGCGTGTTCTGACAGAGTTTAAATAATAATGGGACCAGCTGCAAGCAAAAGTGAAAAAAAAGTTTATAAAATATTGATTATTGGACTTTATCGCAGTGGAAAAGTATGTTTTGGTACCTCTCTGGATTTTTTTTTTGTACAGCGTGATTTATGAGTTTATTTATAATAATTTTCTATTTTATATATACATTTATTTAGACTACTACGTTAATGTCATTAATGGGTTTAATAACTGGAAAAACGGTGGATTTTTCAAAAATACCATCAACCTTGGGGCAGAATGTTGCCAAATTAAAATTATTTAAACAAAATGTTGAAATATTTGATATGGGTGGTCAAGATCAATATAGAGAGCATTGGGATATCCACTATCATAATACTGATGGAGTTGTATTCGTTCTTGATGGAGCTGACGAGGGCAGATTTGACGAGGCTCGACATGTTTTCCTTGATGTTTTTCAATGCGCCCCTTTTAGAGATACTCCTATTTTGTTTTTAATTAACAAGAGTGATCTGGATTATTGTAGTACTCTTGAAAGCGTCATCGAATACTTTGATTTAGAACCTTTCTCAAGCGGAGGGAGGAAATTCCGTGTATTAAGAGTCTCTGCTTTGAACGGGCATGGGATTTATACAGCATTTCAGTGGTTGGTGAAGAATATGGGGACCAAAAAATAGCCTCGTGGAGTACCACCCTGCTTAGTTAAAATATTTGTTTTATAACCTTTAATTATAGGCTCATTAGAAAACTGTGTTTTTATTATTATTAAAATTATTATTATCTCTTAAGTTTTTAAACTTTTTGCTATTCAATTCACACATTCCACAGATTTGGAATCTAGAATTTATGCATCGTTCAGATTCTGATTCTATAATAAACCATTTCTTGATCTTGTAAATATTTGAAATTGTTCTCTTCTTGTTCTCTTCTTCAAAAACCATAGAAATAATTATAATTAATATTATAAACTTATTTAGTTAGTATTTGAAAAGCTCTATTTTGTCCTAATTGCTGATCTTGTATTTTTTTGGCAACCTGGTTTTATGATATAATGATCTGACAGAGTTTTATCGTCATCTGGTAATATTAAATGACACAACGGACACATATATTCATCGTCTCTCAATCGGAGCCGGCACACCTTCAAATGGGCTTCCAGCTGATCATATCTGAATACCTGAGTACAATGTTGACACTGAACATACTCCTGACGCCCATCTTTATCCGGTGCATTGCCGACACACTCTTCCATCACATGCTGATTCATACAGGGAATTTCAACAATTGTGTGACATAACGGACACACAGTGCAAAGAGGACAATCATGAGCAATATGGTGATGAACAGTATCTGGAATAGCTTCTTTAGGAGTTGAGTGAGGGACTCTCCATCCACAAAAGTCACAAATTCCATCGCCAAACACATCATCTTCCAGCTCTAATCCTTCACCTTCCTTCGGTAAAAACTCAGACATGTCATCTTCAGCAACTTCATCCTCCATTCCCCTCCTTAATCCATGAGATTCTTGCTTGCTCTGTCCATCTTTCTTCCCCTTTGAATGTACGTCTCGAAGAGCAGCACGTTGCATTATCTTCTCCTCTTCTTTCTCTTTCGCCATTCTTTCTTCCTCCATTCTTTCGAGAGTGGCCATCTTTCCTCGTGACGATTGAAGAATCACCAATTCTTTATCCTTTAACTTAATGACAGGCTCGCGGGACAATTGTTGATCAACGGCAGCCATGCTCTGAGCAACCTGTTCAAGAACATGTTCATTGCTCTGGATTTTCTGAACAGTGCCGACAACTGCTTCGGCACTCAATCCTTTGGCATACATGGCCGCCAACATTCCAATAGCACTTTTCTTGACGTCGCTAGTAATCGCACGCTCTATAACCTTAACAAGAAGAGGGAGAAGAGGAGACGTGGGAAGGGCAAGCGGCGAGAAAGGCTTGGCAACAGATTTGCCATACACTCCTTGAGCTTCAACGACAGCAGCAACAACATCACACCTGAATGTAAAGATTTTATCCATTCGCTGCTTGCGTGCAAGTCCTTGGATCTTCTTGGAGACCTCAAGCACAGAGATATGACTCAAACGAGTGGCAACACAGTGACTGATGGGTTTGCTGAGGGCACAAAGAGATATCACGGCACTCTTGGCATGTTTTTGGGAAGCACGTTGCATTTCACTACACCGAGTGAGCAAATTATCAACAAGTTGCTGCACAATAAGTGGAGTAGACGTACCTCCTGGATCCATGAAGGAAGAGGGACACACAGATATGGCAAGTTCTGCCATAGGTCCAATCTCTTGGAGTGGAAGCGGACTCTTAACATGACTCATGGCACACATGGCATGGAATGCTTGGTCAACAGCTTTGTGCAATGATACGGAGAAATGGACAGACTTGTCAGCGCTCAGTGCAAGCTGAGATTTAAAGAACAATATTCCGACGTCTCGATATGGCTTACGATTATCCATGATACATGCGGCTGCCCGCTGATCGATGCCGGCGTTTACAATTAAAATGAACTCGTTTGCAGATCTCACACGACTGTTGATGTTATCAGAGGTTACTTCCTCGATTCCAGAGTCTTTGTCTTGCATGAGTGCAACCAAGAGAGATCCAGGGTCACGAGCATCAATAGGGGAAGAGAAGGAGCATGTGGAGCTACCTTGACGTGGAGAAGATACGAAGGTAGAGGGCTGACTTGAAGTCGCAGAACGAGGGGTTTCTTTCCTTTCTGTGGAAGCTTTCTTCATATCACTTGTTGATTCTTTCTTGGTTTCTGACTCTGTTGCTGCTGAGCGGACAGAGATCCCAGGAATTGCTTTCCCACCGCCGACCTTTTGCTGAACCTTGTGTTTCCTCTTCTCTGCCTCGATCTTTCTTTTCTTTCGAGCTGCTGCCTCCTCTTTCTTCTTCTTTTCAGCCCTTGCTTTCTTCATTTCCTCGAGTTTCTTATTCCAAGCGTCCAGATCAGCATCTTCTTGAGTACCAGCATCAGACCCAAAAGGAGCAGATGAAGCCTCGGACAAAGTCGGGGTTGATTGAGTACCACCAATCTTCGAGGGTTCTTTTCTAGCTCCTGCCATACTAAGCTGGTCAGTCATACCAGTTTCTTCCGAGTCAGTTACAGTCGTTTCTTTAGCTTGGAGTTTCCTGAATTCGGCCATTTCTCGCTCAAGAGCCTGGGCATCTGCTAAAGCTTTTTGTTGCTTACGAAGAACCTCGGCATGTTTCCTTCTGGCCTGTTCCTTTTGTGCTTCCGACATCCCTGGGGTAAATTTTAATTCAGGAGCCTTCATTTTAAAGACTCTTTTAACTCCTAACTTTATGGGTCGTACTAAATGATTCTTGTCATCACCAGCTTCAATAATCTCCTCTTCTTCTTCTTCTTCCTCTTTTTCTTCTTCTTTTTCTTCTTTTTGTTCTTTTTGAATGTGTTTCTTTTGAGGCTGTTTCTTTTCTATCTTTGCTTGACCTCTCCTCTTTCTTCCCAAACGTTGAACAACCTTCTCTTCTTCTTTTTCTTTCCTCTCTTCCTCTTCTTCCTCTTCTTCCTCTTCCTCTTCCTCTTCCTCTTCCTCTTCCTCTTCCTCTTCTATTTGTTGTTCGGGACGGTATGGTTCTTCACGTACAGAAGAACCTTCATCGGAATACTCTTCATCTTCTCCAATAACATCGTCGTACGGAACTCTTCGTCGGCTTGGAGGTTTCCTTGATACCGTATCTCGATGACGACGGACTGGAGCACTATACTGCACATTGCTGGGAACAGAAGTGGGACGGGTAACCTTTTGCGTTGCTTTTTGCCTTTCTTTGGCCTTTTTGGTGAAAGGAAGAATTAGTTTCTGGAGGAGACCTTCAGGAGTTTCTCCCACATAGGCGACAAGCTTATCAATCTCTCCTTTAAGTTCTTGAGCAATCAAATACTCTTCATTTTGAACATATTTGTCTTTTTTATCAACCAACTCAGAGAGAGCATTCGAAATTTTTGAAAGTTGGGTTTCGGCACTTTTCATTTTGGCTGCATGGAAATAATCTTCATTTTTTGCCGCTTCTTTCTTCTGAAACAATGTTAGATCCATTGCTTTTTGAAGAACAGAAGCCGTGAGTGGTGGAAGTGACGACGAAGGTAGCTCAAGGGCTGGATGATTGATGGATCTGCTGGCAGATGAACGAGTTGAATGACTTATAGCGCTGCTTGCAGTGCTAGGTCTCACATCAGTTGAGATAACAATATCAAGGAGGGTTAATCCAACCTGATTAAAAAAATTTTCTTTTGCCGGGTGATTCTCATGAACGACAAGCTTGATAAATGAAATAAATTGCTTAATGTCACAAGAGATTTTTTCTCTATGTTTTAATTTGTTTTTGTTTGCGTGAAAAGTTAAATACCCAAGTCGATCGAATCCGATAGGCTTTGACAAGTCCTCTTTTAGCCGTTGCATCCCAGATTTCGAGACACGGGCAATATATATTTCTATTTTTTTTGGAATGTATTTTTCATGGCTTACTATAGTTAACTTCTTGACATAAGATGGAGTCTTAAGTTTAAATTCAAGTTCTATAGGATAACGCGGGTTCGGTTCAGATCTCCAACCCAAGCCTCTAGGATCCCCTTTTAACATGTCTTCTATTGGAAATCCTGAGGCTGAAGCACCCTTATGAACTTTTAATATTGGATGAGGCATTCTATTCGTTCCAAAAGAATCGATTTTGGTTTGTAGGGCAATGTAATAAAAAATAATAAAAAATATACATTTTCTTTGCTATTAAATCTCAAATACTAATTTATTTGACATTTTGATTCTTTGAATATCAAGACAGAAACCTTATAAAATCCCGCCACACACCCGACATCGATTTTGGCAACTAGAAATGGGTAAAATTGAAGGTTAATTGAATAAAATTGATGAGTGTGTATGAAAAATACATATTATTTTCTTAAATTAGAAATTTTTTAAAGCCTTTGATTCTGAGGATCGTATATCGCATTTTCTTTGAAATGGGGATATTTAACGTTTGTAAGGAATCTGATTGGGTTAAAATTATCTCTGAGATCAAATTTTTCATTAACAAATTTTCATCGCTCAGTGATAATGTATATTATCATGTCGGGTCTTTATACAGGACCTTATACAAGATTACCCAGGGATATCATAATGCAAAATCTATGACAGACTCCTTTTCTTCAATATTAGAACTTTCTATGAGATCAATTTGCTCAGTACAAACAAAATGTAATCCTGAGTCTTTTTTAAAGAAATCGATGTTATCTGCTTTAAAATCAATAATATGTCTAAATTCCATGGGCATTTCGGATGAGAAAAAACTCCTTCTTTCTCTCTCTATAAATAACCCAGTTTATATTCTGTCAAGAACGGCTTGTGCTGGTCTGAATGCTTGTGCCTTTTTCGGTTTATTTAGCCAATCAAGAAATAACATGTCATTTATGACAATGTCTTCCTCATTAAAACGTGATTCTATCAATACTCAAGTTGAAAAATGTGCTTGTATGCTTCAATACTTCTATCAAGTCCATGAACGATGGGATCTCTTGGAAAATAGTTGTGTTTTGATAATATTTAAATCTGTTTCGAAGAGTAAGATGATCGAAATCTACAGAGATTCATACAAAGACCAGAATAGAACAAAGAAGCGTTATTATCAGAATGTAGGCAAACCAACTACAATCCTCGACAAAGATTCGCCAATATTGGATACACTTGCCAAAATGGCTCAATCATCTGTAACATTCCCATCGAAACCAACCCACGTTGCAAAAGTCAAGGATACTACAATTTCGATGCTTGATCCAGACTTTCAAATGCAATGTAATGTGGTTGATTTCGCCAATAAGCATATAGGAGGTGGTGTGTTTGGACGTGGAAGCGTCCAGGAGGAGATTATGATGATCTGTTCTCCAGATCTCCTTGTAGCCAAGTACTTATGTGACGAATCCCTGACCGATAATGATGCGGTATGGGTGATTGGAGCTCCTCCGGTGTCACGATACATTGGATACTCACGGACTTTCCAATATAATGGGCCCGTTGATCCCAAAGCATATCATGATCCCACAACTATGCACAATGTTGGGTCTGTGTCCTTTTCAAGTGAATCAACCACGCGTTATATTGCAGTTTTACCATATGTGACGTGTATTATGGATGCCCTTGACTTTGATGATCGTGGAGACATTCCTTTACAGATTACAGGCGGTAATTTTGTGAGAGAATTAACAAAGGCCATTGCCGCATTTTTACCTCCTTCAGACCAGTTTATTGAGATGATGCTTGAAGAAGAGCAGCTAAAGGGGAAGAGAAGGTATTTTTCGGCTGGTGATTTGAAACAGCATACTCAATTCCTCTGGCTTCCATTTGAGTTGAGTGAAGGATGTCCCAGACCTGGAGACCAATTTAGTTCAAGCTATTACCCATCAGCTGCATCCAGAACAGATCCTTTGTTCTTCTATCCAAACTCTAAATATGATGTTTTTATTAAAGAGCAAAGGAAAAGCTTAACTTCTCGATCATCTGCTTCTCGTTCATCAAAACCAAAGCCTTCTCCGTTTCTTTCCCTTCCTGGTGTGTCTTCTCTGTTGAATAGACGCATGATGAGTGGTCTATGGGGATGTGGAGCCTTCAATGGAGACCCTATTGTCAAAGGAATAATACAAATATGCGCTATGCGATTCGTCCATTTTATAATAGCCATTCAGAAATTACATCTTTCTCCGCAAGACCCCAGGAAAGGTCGAGGGAAAATGGGTGCAATCGCTGAATCTGGGAGGATTGGACATGACGATTATCATGACTCTCAAGACCACGTGTTGGAATCACTCGGATGTATTCCAGAAAAGCCCCGATTGGTGCTATGTCCGTATAAATCAAAACGTGTGCATGAAAAATGGGTGGATATTTGTGTGGATGTAGCTGAGATGTCCATTATTGATATTTGGAAGATCATCAACCGACTCGCCCCTGATTCCGATGAGAATATATGTGATCTCATACTTGCAAAGTCTCCAGGGATTCGTGGAGAAAAATATCGAAAGAGCCTTGCAGAGAAAGAGAAAAAGAGAAGAGAGAAGAAGGAGAGGAAACAAAGAAAGGCTGCAATATTTGAAAAAGAGTATCATGATGTCCAACGGCGTGAATTAGACTCGGCAATAGAAGTTGCTGACAAGGAGGAAGTCTCTATCAGATCAAAACGAGAGAGAGATCAAATCAAAGCATTGATGACTATGGATGGTGCAGAAATGAATGCCAGCATCGATATAAAACGAATCCAGAGAAAGAAAAAGGAAGACAAAGAGAAGAAAGAGAGAGCAATACAAGAAGAGAGGAAGAAGGAACGAGAGAAAGGCTGCAATATTTGAAAAAGAGTATCATGATGTCCAACGGCGTGAATTAGACTCGGCAATAGAAGTTGCTGACAAGGAGGAAGTCTCTATCAGATCAAAACGAGAGAGAGATCAAATCAAAGCATTGATGACTATGGATGGTGCAGAAGAGAAAGAGAAAAAGAGAAGAGAGAAGAAGGAGAGGAAACAAAGAAAGGCTGCAATATTTGAAAAAGAGTATCATGATGTCCAACGGCGTGAATTAGACTCGGCAATAGAAGTTGCTGACAAGGAGGAAGTCTCTATCAGATCAAAACGAGAGAGAGATCAAATCAAAGCATTGATGACTATGGATGGTGCAGAAATGAATGCCAGCATCGATATAAAACGAATCCAGAGAAAGAAAAAGGAAGACAAAGAGAAGAAAGAGAGAGCAATACAAGAAGAGAGGAAGAAGGAACGAGATGATCTACGTGAAATTGAAAAGCATAAGGCAAAGAAATTAGAACAAAAACAACGAAAACAGGCACAACTCATTGCAGATCGGAGAGTTTTACTCACTGATAGGACTTCTCAACACTCATATTCCCATCGCTCTCCTTTCAATGATACTCAACCAAAACCATTGAGTTGTATTCGAGAAGAATATCCCGGGTCAGTTGTGAGTACTGTTCCGCTGGCTGTCTTTCATGATATTATTGGTCTAAGTGAAGTGCATCCATCGGACCATAAACGCATGGAATCGATAACATCAATTTCTCGTAAAATACGTCCGAACCGTGCAGTATCATCGTTGCGTCGCGGGGAAGAACATCGTGTTGGTCCACTAAGGTATCAATCTTCGAGTCCGAGCATCGATATTTCTGGAAGTTCTTCTCAACACAAGAAGAAAAACTTAAAGCGTGCGAAAAGTAATGCAACGGCTGGAAGCAGGAGATCAAAAGGAGCTCAATCCATGGAAATTCCATTCAGTTCTGCTGGAAGATCTGGTGTATCTTCGAGGCCTGGCAGTGCCAGTTCTTATCGTTCAAAGCATTCAGCTGGAAGTGGAAGAGTATTTAGTTCTCGCTCGGGAATATTTAAAGATAATTCAACAACTATTAGACCACCTTCTTCTCAGCCTCCATTGCCTGGTGATTCACCTTCACTGTTTGTAGGGTCTGGTGGATCAGCCATCGATAAAGCTCGGTATGATGCCATGCAAAAGTCTGATCCAAGAAAACATCGGGGTTCAAGCCGGACAATGCATTCATCAATGACTCGACATATGGATAAATTTTTCAAATAGAGATGTTCAATGATGGATTTTGGATGTGTTTGAATTGATATTCTTCCCATGGTTTCTTGAAGCTTATTTGAACCAACTATTAACTATTTGTGATATTCATATTTAAATTAATAATTTAAAATTATGATATTTTATGCATTTGTTCAATTTACTATTTATTCGTATCATCGGCCAATGAATCATTGGTAAATAAACCTCAATGCGCAAAAATTCAACCGAAGTGAGACACTCTAAATTTGATGACTTCTTGACATCGATATTGGGCCATTGTGGCATCCACAACAGAGAATTAGCTCTTAAAATTATATATATATTTGTATATATTACTCTAAGTGAGGAATTAAATTCATATCCAAGTGGAACTTTGCTGTATTCAGATTTTCGGATTTTACTTCTTCTTTTTACCACGTTTGCCTTTTCCTTTCCCACCTCGATGTCTGCTTTGTCCAACTCCATATACATCGGCCTCTGTGAGTTCCTTTTTCTCTCCTTTTTTCTTCTTTTCCTTCTTTGCAGGCTTTCTTTTCATAATGAGTTCAGCCTTGTGTTTCTCAACGAAAGGTTTCAAAGCCTTCAATAGAGCTCTCTTATTTTTAAATTCTTCGTTTAATGGCTTTCCATCTTCTCCATAAAGTGTAATTTTGACACGACCTGAAGGATATATACAATGCCAACAAGGATGTTGTTTATCCTCTTCAAGCTCACATTCTAATCCAAGTTCTTTAACAGAGAGATAAATTTCTTCAGCTGTGGGTTCCTCTACACAATATTCAAGCCCAATAACTCGACCTTTTTGAATGGTAGCACCTTTGTGCATATATATGGGGTAGATCAGAATATCTTTGTTTCTTGCCATGTATAATACGTAATATTATTTTTAAATATTAGAATGAATGTTTGATCGAGGATGAAATAGACAGATCGTCAGAAAAAAATTGATATTTTTTAATTGTATGTGAAATATATTTTCAGAAAACCTAAATCATTTAATTGCCAATTTTAATAAAATTTATTGTTTTTACGAAATGATTTTTAGAGGTTTGCAGCATTTAGATAACTATTGTGGTCTACATCCATAATTCGATGAGATCTGACTATTTCAATGTTAATTATCGTTTCCATGTGTAATATCATGCATTCTAAGGCGATGGTATACGCTTATAATTCTTTTTTTTTTGAAACTGCGCACACATGCGTTTTTTTCGACGTAATTCCAATATCTAATTTTAATGGGGACGTATTGTAACGGATTTTATTATTCTCCAAAGTATAAAGATGATAAATATGAATATAGGTATGTGATAGTTGTTGGATAGTTCCATGTTTGTTTTCATTGCTGTAACTTTTAATTTTATAAATATGATCTGTTAATTTTCATTAGACATGTAATTTTACCTTCAGAAGTTGCAAGTCGTGTTCCAAAAGGGAAACTCTTAACGGAAGATCAGTGGAGGCACTTGGGAGTTCAACAATCTCGCGGATGGGTCCATTATACATGTCATAAACCTGAACCTCACATTTTAATGTTTAGAAGGGAATTGGCCGAAAGTGAAAAGGGGAAAGGTGACTAATAATTTCGAATTTGCTCCATTCATTTTTTTCATCCTATTTTGCCTATAAACTTTTTAATTTTAAAATAAAATATGATATTTTATCGAGATATTTCCAGGTTTTCGCAGAACATCATTTGGATTTAGTGGAGATCCAGGAATTCATCGTATTTCCCGTAAAATTGAAATTATCATTTATCAAAACAAGGTGATTGTGTTTAATCGTCACATTTTTAATAATATATAATTCATAAGATGGGTGATTCTAGGACAATAGCTCATTATTTTGCAGATGCTTTAAAATTCGATAGTTCCTCTCCAACAGCCGAAGATATTGAAGAACATTTGAACCAACTCAGAATATTAACTCTTAAATTTGGAATTCCTGATGTAAAAATAGCTGCTGGATCCACTTCTGTCCGAGAACGGGTTTGGAAATGTTTTCTAAGAACAGGAAATGCAGATGTCGGGACATATTTGTCTCTTGTTGACAGGGGAAAATCAAGTGTTTATGATAAAATTAAAAGGGATATTCATCGTTTAATTACTTCTGATCAACCGATTTACCAACACGTACCTACAGAGAAGTTTGAGAGACTGCTTAACGCATTTATTCATTATAAAGAAGATAAAAAATTAACTAAAATATCCTATGTCCAAGGCATGAATGCCATTGCCGCTCCGCTGCTTTATGCTTTACCGGAGCCTGATGCGTTCTTTGCTTTTGTTAGAATTATTACAAAACATTGCCCAATGTATTTTTCTGAGAGAATGGAAGGAGTATATGCAGGAACAACTTTTATTGATGATATTTTACGAACAGTAGATCCACAGTTACATAAACATCTGAAAGCCCATCATTTGCCACCGAGTGTTTGGGCATTTCCAAGGCTTTTATCATTTTGTGCATCAGATCACCCTCTTTTTGAATCGTTACATTTGTGGGATTTTTTCTTCGCCTTTGGACTTCATCTGGTTGTACCCGCAGTGGTTTCTCAGGCTATTTTACACCGAAAAGAATTACTAAAAACAACAAAACCGCTTGAAAAACTTCAAGAACATCGATCATTGGATGCCAAACAGACAATCAAATGTATTCGCGATATCACAAAGAAAATCTCGGAAAATCAACATTCTATCCTTGTTTTGCACATGATGGATCATGAAGTGATCTACGTGAAATTGAAAAGCATAAGGCAAAGAAA
>BQXS01012418.1:0-19780 GCA_024181965.1 Aduncisulcus paluster
GCGCAAAAACAGCCCACTTCAAATCAACAACAAGCCAAAACCATTTCTCGTTCTCCCAGTAGAATCCCAGTTCCAGAAGTTGTTGCTTCTGTTTTCCCAACCTTTTGTTCTCTTTTGGGATCCTTGACCTCTTCAGCTCAATCTAAGCTTAAACCACCCGCTTTGATTATGAAATTAATTGATAATATCTATGATGCCAGATTACGATATGAGCAACAAAATGAAATCATGAAACAAAAACTTCGGACATACCCACAAAAACATCTTGAGCAAGATCATTTTCATGGTGATGATAAATTAGACCCATTTACATCATTTCCCGCCTTTGTTTACCATCATTTTAAACAACTTCATGGAGTGAACTCTATCGTTACTCAGAACTGTTGGGACCTGATGTGCAACATCATTAGCTTACGAAAAAGCGTAAATACCCCATTGTCTATTGAAATTTTTGCTCAATTTCTCTCCGAGCAACGTTCCATAGATCATTTGGCCTTCTTTGTACGTACTCGTGAAGCTGTTTTAAATATCCTTGCAAAGTATGGAGTTATTTCTGAATTACCTTCTCCCTCCAAGCGCAATAGATCTCCCTTGATGAAACATCATGGGAAAGGTAGTATTATCATCGACATCCCACATAAGTATCTCGAGTTCATTGCAAAAAATATTTTTTCACAGAGGCTTGCTCTTATCCTTCTTGATAACATCCACGAACGTGTCAAGGAGCCTGATGATGTTGAGTTGAATATTTTCCTCTATGAATGCTTGGGTGTCTTCCAAGAATGTAAAATCCTTCTTGACACGACTCCCAAGACGGAACTCCGGAAACCTTATCATCCCAGCCAACCTATGCACTCCCATGAGAGGATTCCTCCCTCAGTCAGTGAGAAACCCCCTTCTCAGCGACCCATGTACAGACAGCCAGAAGGTGAGAAATCGTCTGATTATTCGTCTCGAAAGTATGCCTCTGATGTCATTTCCCTTGCTGATATTCCCCTTGTTGGGCAGGGAAAGGTGAGGGAGGATCTGCCACGTGCCCTTAGTCCTTCTGGACCTGATGGGATGGGACATGGGTCTCGAAGTGAACATTATGATCAAGATCACCTATCTGTCTCCACTGACGGGTTTGTTGAGGATCCATCGGGCGAACTCACGGAGGAACAAGCCCGACTCGGGGAGGAAGCACTCTTGTCCCAACTTCACAAGACTCTTCGGAATCTTATGGAGAAATACATCGACATTCTGCTCTATGTGGATGGTCCAAGCCTTCCCGATGATCAGATGGAGTATATCCGCTCGAAGGTGAAGGAACAGCTTGAACTTAGTCTGCAACAGGTTGCCAGCAGTGTGTTTAAGGATGTTGATGAGGAGGAATACATTCCAACGACTCCCGAGGATGTCCCTGGACTGAGTGAGGAAGCACGGTTGAAACAGAGGGATTATAAGGAGGTTTTGAGAAAAGATTTGCTTGATTTGACCAAGAACTCATATTTTATGTCTTCTAGCGATCGAGAAAGAAAGGTTGATTATTTCTGCCGAGCTCTTCTCGGATCTCCATCTCTCCGTGAACAAGTCGAGACTACAGCTGCCATGTTGCTTACTCGTTCATTACGCGATGTAGTGATGCCAAACGAGAAACTAGATCCTCCTCAAGCGCACACTCAACCCATCGAAGACCCGAACTGTTCATTTGTTGGAGGGAGAGAGGAGAAAGTTAAGACAGAGGAATAGTGTCGAAATATCCTCAAATGAAAATGTTATTATTGTATGAAAAACTGTTAAAGAAAATAAAATAATCGATGATTCAGTATTGTTATGATCCATTTTCAAAATCATCACTGAATTTATTGTTTTGAAAAAATAATAGTGGATTTAAAAATGATAGTTACTCTTAAACGGATTAAACCTATTTAATTACATAACTAATCAATTTTTGAGTCAGTAATAAATAAATCTAGAAAAAGAGGTCTTGCTGGGACTCGAACCCAGGTTATCGGAATCAAAACCCGATGTGATAACCAACTACACTACAAGACCACTGAGAGAAATATTTCAATAATATTATTTATAAATACTGAATCCAAAAACTTCAATTTTTCCCAATATAATAAAGCATTTTGTTTTGCAATAATAGTTAAATTTTTAAATCTCTATTGCTATTTTTGTATAACCCTGTAGATATCCTTTTATTCGATGACATCCTCAGGATAGATCTAAGAAATAGGCTTTTTCTTGTAATTTTGGCTTCATATGAAGTATAGAAATGGAATATTTTGAATAAAATATTACACAAATGAAGGATATATTTCTATTATGATTGTCCTTAATGATTCATATTGGGTATTCAACTGAGAGACAATAAGTATTACGTTCTTATACTGTACTACTCTGTGTTATTCGGGATTTGACTATACGAGGGGTGTGGCCTGGGGTCAATATGAAGGTATCACTTATCAGATCTCGGAAAACGTAGTGGAGTAAGATATCCACATGGTTATTTAGTTATTTAGTTATTTTTTGATCATAAGACATGTGATTCATTTTTCATTTAAGCAATATATATTTTGATAGTGATGATTTTGAAAATCGATCAAACTTTCTCAAAATTCAAGTTGGATATAGTTTCTTTTTGGTTTTGCTAGATGGAACCAAGCAACGATGGAAAAATTATTCGTAAATTATTTGAAGATGTTGCTAAATGCATATCTTACCATTACCACTATAAATATATTAGCTCATACACATCAGATATACATAAACATACGGTCTGTGATTATTCGACCAGACAATTTCTTGTTCTTACTTTAGATCCTGGGAGTTTGGATGTTAAGGAACTTGTTCGATCAAATAGATGTATTGATATACCTCATACCTTTCCCCCTCAATATAAACCTCCCTATTCCAAATGAACCTGATTTGTGTTTATGTGTTGTATTCTTATCAAGTTACAGTTTAAAAAATTATTAATTTTGAAAAAAATAATAAGAAAAAGTTGCAGTGTTAATAGTCTGTGACAATTATTTGATTAACCAATTTATTAAATATGTGTGTATAAAGTATTTTTAATTTAAAAAAAAACAAAATGAACAAAATTTCCAACCAACCCTTATTGTATTTTTAATTTAAAAAAGAACCAAAATAATGAACAAAATTTCCAACCAACCCTTATTGTATTTTTAATTTAAAAAAGAACCAAAATAATGAACAAAATTTCCAACCAACCCTTTCTTCTATCTAGTCACTTTTTATTTAAGCAAATTGTCACTTTTTTTTTTACCATTTTCAGGATATCCAGATAGCGTGACTGTTCAACTTTAGTCACTTGGTAACTTTTATTTACGATAGATATATTGATACCATTCTAAAGAAGCAATCTATAACCCCGTATTAACAAAGCAGTTGACGTAAGCAGAAATGAAGATTGTTGTATACATTTGACAATCTAATCTATCTGTAAAACCACCGTGTCCTGGAATAGATTCTCCAAAATCTTTGATCTTTAAAGCTCTCTTTAGTCCAGAAGCGAAGAATCCTCCAAAGGGCCCAATGATTGAAATCATGATTGCAATAACACCAAAATGGAAGGTTAATGCATCGAACACATGTCCAAAAACGGTGATTTTTTCATCAAAGAGGATGATATTTTTTGTTTCAATGGCAACATCGCTCACTTCGGACATAATAGTGCCTCTTGAGAAAGGATTCTTTATGAATGGCAAAACATCCATTCTTGGAGCAAACATGGAAGGCCAGTTCTTGAATACTATTGGAAGAGCGATTCCACAGGCAACAGTGAGGATGATAGCGCCCAGATAGCCCTCCCATGTTTTCTTTGGAGATAATTTGATAAGGGAATGTTTTCCAAGGGTTACACCACAGAGATATGCTCCAACATCGTTGACAGATACAAGAATAATCCTCAAAAGAAGCCATCCAAGTCCTTGGAACAAAACAGTGTGAATACTTGCCTTGGCTGCACTAATTGTTATTAATAATCCAGTGACAATAAATGCTCCGATTTTGAACTGGTATGGAAGACAACTGCTGTTTAAAGAAAGGATATAGAACACGATAACCATCAAGACGATACAAGCCGTTACAAATGGAAGAATTGGTTTAAAAAAGTCATTAATAATAGGATATAAACTAGAAATATAAGGGGATATCTCATCCAAGAAAATAAAACGAGTCAAAAACACCCAGAATATACCCATTCCAAATCTTTGCGAATGAAGACCATAAGTCTTTTCTTTATCCTGATTAATGGAAAGGGATAATATTTCATAAAAGACCATTCTCATACAAAATATTTCACCGATCACAAGCGCATTTTCACCACACAAAACAAAGACGATCACCAAAACAGCCATTATTACGCCAGATAGAGCTCGAACGAGAAATTTCTTCCAGGCAGATTGTCTTTTATCGTTTTTATGCCTATTAGATCTTTGAGCTTTTTTCTTAGAGCTGCCCATAACACAAAATCAGAAAAATAATATTATCAAATAATAATTCCTTTTGGGACTGATAACTTTTCATAATTATGGATGTTATTAATAATATTAATCTTGATATAATTTCAAAAGAACTGATGATGAAATGTGAGCTCTGAGATTCTATCTCGTGAATAAGGAATTATCTATTTATCCATTTGGTGAAAATTTAATAAATAATGAAATTCATAAGAGATTATAACTTTCATACTTTCGATTTTTTGAGTATACCTTGGAGAATCAATTTCTGAAATTGGCGCAAGCAAATATTCACCACTAAAATAATATATATTGGCAAAAATACATCGACAAAGGATATTAAAGATCGAAGATTGCAATATTATCTCTATTGCATGCATATTTGAAGATATCACGAGCTTGATCAATTTTCTCATTGGGAAGAAGCAATATTGATATTTTTAAGCAGGATAATTTTTTCAAGAAGAAAATAACAATTCTTTTCTTCCATGAAATCTATTTTATTGGAGTCTTTTCCTGAATTGGAAGCTTTTCCCGAACTTCTTTTTTTGTTTCCATTGTTTGGAATTAGAACCACCATATAGAGATGATTTTAGACATTCTTCGTGAGACCTATTCCGATAGTATGTTTTATATATTATTATCACTTTCTTCATTTATGGTTTTTGCTATATCAGAAATCGTCACTAAATATAAATCAATTTTCTTTTATTATTAATACTCAAAATTTAGGTTACGACGCTCGTAAGGCTGCTCTTGAGAAATTAGAGAAAGCTCTGCATGATAACTATGTATGTTCCATTTTCCGTTTCTTGTTATTTTCATATTTTTTAAAACTCATTGTTTTCTTATTTTCATCATACGTATTTTTAGGGAAAATTAATTGAAGGATATTTCAGTATTTTTCGAGACGAGAGCCAAAAACTCGAAGATCGTCAATTGGTTGCTACTCAGCTTAAAAATGCAATTTCTGCATGGACCTCCGCTGACAGAGCTCTATTTTTAAGCCGGAATTGGCTAACTATTCCAAAGGAAACTCGTGCCGAATATAAAAGTCTGTTTTTGTCCTATTTGAAACATCGTTCGAGGAAAATATCTCGTATTGCCGCTCAGTTGATTGCTTCTATCGCTGTTGTTGAGCTTCCCTCACACCAATGGCCAAAACTCATTGAAAACTTATGTGCTGAGTTGAAGAAAAGAGAAATTCTCGAGTCAGATGTCTCAATATGTATTCTTCTTTCCCTTGAATATATTTGTCAGGAACTAAGGCGTATTGGTGGGCATTGTAAGGAACAAGCTTTCTCACAGCATGACATTGACAATATGCTTAATACTCTTGTGTTTCTCAGTAATCCTGATTCATGCAAATTTGACAAGCCTATATTACGATTCCACGCCGTTTCTGTTCTTCATCCACTCTTATATTCCTGTGACAAGACCTTTGAGCGCGAGTTTGAACGTGGTGTGATTTTGAAGACTCTTTTCGGTGCCTCAAAAGATGTCAACCCTCAAGTGGCATGCAAAGCCCTGGAGTGTTTGTCAAGTGTCTCTGAGGAATATTACGAATCATTTACAAGGGATCATCTTGAGGAATTCGTCGACATTATCAAGTTACACACCCGTAAAGCCCCTGATGTCCTGTTCCCTCCTCTTCTCGCTGCTCTTATGTTTTGGAGAAGCCTTGCTGATGTCGAAGAAGGGATTGTCGAGGATGTTCGGGAACATTTGGAGGTCGAATACCGAGAGTTCGTTGTTCTAGCCATTGATACCTTGTTGCCTCTCTTTTTGCGAATGATTGCAACCGTTCAGGATGAATATGTTGACGAAAGTATCTGGGACGCATCAGCCGCGGCCGTTGTCACTCTCAAGTCCTGTGGTAAGGTCGTTGGTGTTGGGATGATTGACAAGGTGTTGATGAAAGTCATTGGGAAACTCACCAGTTCCAATTGGAAAGAGGTGTACGGATCTGTCATGGTTGCTGGTGCAGTGCTCGAGGGAATAGCCGCTGATCCCATGTCTCGTGAAGTTGCCCAGAAGGCTCGTATTCTTGAGGAAATCCAACGTATTCTTTCTGTCATGTTCAATCTTACCATCAAGACACCCCAGTGCACAGCCTCTGCCGCTATGTGGTTCCTTCAACATGCCGTTGGACTCTTCCCCAAGATTGTGACTGTATCTGATAACAATCTCCGTAACTTTGTCTTGTGTGCAAGCACTGCTCTCAAAGATGGTGGATTAGGCTATGATATCCCTATTCTTTCATCGAACGCCTGTAACTTGTTCGCCAATATCGCTAAGGTGTTCCAGCCCTCCAAGAATCTCCCTGGTAATGACATTTCTGAGCATGCCTTCCAAGGGTATATATTCGACGTTATTGACCTTCTTTTGACCACTGCTGGGCGTTCTGACTCAACCGAAGCCAACTTGCGTACGGCTGCCCATGCTGCCATTGACGATGTTGTCCTCTGTGTTCCTAACCGAAGTCTTGATCGCCTCCCACAAGTGATCCGGAGTCTCATGCGTGAGCTTGAGAAGGCCTATGATCCTTCCCTCGACCAAGGCATTGCTGAGGACAGGCAATCCCTTGTTCTTATGAACATTGGCACTGTCATTTCGAGGATTGGTGCCGATAAGATAAACATTATTCAAAAGGAAGGGAACGGATTGATAACTGCATGCACAACCATGCTGAAAGAATCAAAGTTTACAAGTGTCCGCGAGGAGTGTTTTTCCTTGTTGTCCACCTTTGCTGAATACTTCAGGGGAAACTTTGCACCCATCTTCTGTAAAATAGCGAGAGATGTTTATAAAGCTGCTATGGACGTTGAATACATGGGAGTTGTCGTTTCTGCATTTAGATTTATCAATGCTGTTGTAGAAAACTCCAGTGCAGGTATCAAAGATGAGCTGAAGAATATTCTTTCCCTTATTTCAAGAGTTTACCCTTCTCTCTCTGCTACTGACACTATCAGGCTTTCCAAGGATGATGAAGAGGTCAAACCTGAGATTATTGCTTTACTTGGAACAATGAGTCTTGTATATGGAGACGCCTTCATAAAAGAAAAGATTACTTTCGTCCTTGGCATTCTCAACCAAGCTTCTTCTGTCAAGTTTGCCAGCGAACATGACATTGCCGGAATTGGGTATGTTCAATCTCTTCGTGTTTCTATTCTTGGTGCCTTTGATATGCTCATCCAAGGAAGTCAGCTTAACAGGAGCTCGCACCCTCTGTATCAATATGGGAAAGATATTATTATGTTCATCAAAATCTGTGTTGAGGATGAGCATGCCGATGAAGAAATATACAATGCAGCAGCTGAACTTTTGATTGATTTTATTGAAATTCTTGGAAAGGATAATGTTCCTGATGAATTTGTGCGTAAATTTGTTACAATTCTAAAGGATCAGCATGATGATGATTGCATCAAAAACAGGGAGCACATCATCTCTCTTTATCGTTAGATTCATAAGTACAGTATCTGAGAGAAGACAAGAGTCCGTTTGAAAGAAAAAAAAAAGCTTTTCCTCTTTGAGATGTCACATCAATTGCAGCATTGTGATGCAGTTTAAAATTGTTTTAAAAAATTTTAAAAAAAAATAGAAATATATTTTCCAAAGGAGGAGTTTACATGTACTTTCCATATAATAATGTAAATAAACCCTGAAATAATTTGTAACGCCGATTTGTTTAGCTTGAGGCCTTTTCCTTTTTTACATTGATTTATTTCCTCAACTTTCCCTCACTCAAGGAGGTAAGAAATGATGCAATAAACCAAGTTTTGGGAGAATGATAAATAAGAAAACGGCATGAAAGGAATTTTATAATTTGATATATTGGCAAATCTCGGGAGTTAGGAAACCATTTTATGTCAGGAGTGGAATAACAAGGATGGAATTCGCTACATGATCCAAAGAAAATATATATAGAATTATATCGATTTATTCTGCAATGTTAGCATCCATTCTTATTAAATGGCGTTTGGAAGTATTTTGATTCATTTTTTTCGACTTTGAAAGAAATAGAGAAGCTATTGTATGGCGCATATCCCATTACATATATATTAAAACATATTTTATGAGTTGTCATCTGATTATATTCACTGGTTGTGCTATTGGTAGTTTTTGTCATTTTCTCAATAATATTCACTCCTTATTTACTTTTCTCGGACTGATCTCCTTGGCACATTATTGTTTATTTTCAAAATATCTATATTCTGTTTGTTTGATTTTAGATTAAAACCGATATATCAATAATAATGAGTTCATCCACAGCTGTTATTCAAATTGTAAAACCAGAGTTTATTTATGAAGGAAATTGGTTTCTTTGTCCAATACCCAGCGATGCCCCCAATATTACGGATCCGGACTTCTCATATATCAACAGCACGAGATGGAACGAGGAAGGAAGAAGGTGGATGGCATGGCTACGACCAGAGTTATCAAGCACAAAATATCATGAAAGTAGGGTATAACAGTGGACACTTTACCCATATTTCCATTCCCTTCACATCATCATCTCCACTGAAAGGTGCATATATATGTCTCCATGCTTATTCCTCTCCACCAGCTCCTTCCTATCTTATCTTCACTCTCACTTCTCTTCAATTGGTGAGAAAATAGCCAAGAAATATGAATTTCCTGTACTTCATGAAGATCATTGGTATTTTCTTCCTGTTGGACTCTCTGATGTTGTTTTGTGTGAGATTACGGGGAAATGAAGATACGAAGAGTGTTTTCTTATCTTTTTTCTCATTTTCATTCGAGAAGAAAGCCTTGAAGAAATCATATCGAGATTTTCTATTTTTAGAATTCGATCATTTAAATTGGATTATTTTAAATGATAACAGCATTAGAAAGCAGAATTGTTGACTTCTTGGGGGATTTCCCTGTGTATATCCGTTTGTTGGGCCATTCATGGGTCGAAGGTTGAAATACCCATTCTCCACCTGCTCTTTTGACCTTAGTCATGTTCCTGGTAAGTATAAAAATGCCAAAAGACAGTTTTATTTCTCAGCATTTCACTCAAATCGATCAACCTTTGAAATAGGGGTTGATCGCGTGGTTGAAAACCGTAAACCCTACAAAACTCAGTTTGTTATTCATATCATCTCTAGAATTCCGTTGACCAATTCGTTCGCCAGCTGTTTCCGGTCGAGAAGCCGGACAAATAAACAAAAATGACATTATGTCCATCGATCAAATAATAAACAAACTTTATTTTCGAAAAAAAGTGATTTTTACCCCTAAAAACCCATTTTTACCCTAAATTTTCCCCAAGGGCCACCTGCCAGGTAGTGCAGTGGAATGCCTTCGTCTGACCATCTGTGTCTCATTTGTCCCAAATTAGTCAAAATGTAGAAATTGATCCCGATTTGACGGTAAAAAAAAATAAAATTCGTCCAGGCAAACTCAAAATCTCAGAGAGTGAATTTGCCTAAGCCAGTGGCTTTGTGGCTGACAAATTGTGTTTAACACCACACAGGAGAACTTATGGGCATGTTGATACAGTAATTTTTATTCATTAATATTTATTCCTTTTATTCCCTCTGAATGATTTTATCTGCAAGCTAAATTTTGATCAGGAGAAATGAGAACACTCGGAAAATTATAGATCTATTTGATTGGTCCTTGAATACGGCAAATATTTTCTAAAAAATGAGTCAGCTAGGATCAATATGCAAGGATAATGGAATTGAGAGAGATCTCACCCTTTAAAAAGTATCATCTTAACGAGTATGAATTCTGTTTCCGAAAACTCTTCAAAGAAAAAAAAATTCTAAAACGGGATACAAAATATTGATGCATTAACTATTACGAATTCCTTCAATATTGATAATAATTGGATATATTGTGCTAGCCTGGTTTAAATATTGTTGATTGCTTTTGATGTTTTTTTATTAATAATAGCATAATTTGGTGGCTAAAAAAATTTAATGGGTGAAAAAATTCTTATTTTTTCATTTTTTAGGCATTGATAATGAGTGTGAGTGTTGTGAGACCTTGTTTGTCATATTGTGATATATCTATCGGAAAAAAAACCTAAGTATCCTCTCTTACGAAAACATTTGGTTGAAGCATCCAGTTTCTTCCAAATTTTTTCAATTCATTTTTTCCCTTGATATCTTTGTGATATTTCCACAAGAAAACTCCCCCAAATGCCAATCAACCATATCTATTCTGATTGTTGTGTGTATTTTTTTGTTTTGGATGGTTCTTTGGAATTCAAATTGAGTACACTCTGACATGTATAATTCCTCACGTTATTTCTCTATCATCTCTAACGAAATTTAATTCTTTTGTCACATATTTATTTTTTGGTAATTTATATTATTTCCAATAATGGATCTGTCTAGAGAAATGACTTCCATTGAACACGTATCTCCATCTGGTGAATCTACTCCCTTGCCCTCTTCCTCTTCAGCTCAGGCTGCAGCCTTCCAGCGTGAACATCTTCCCGAAAAGATCTTGAAGTCCTCAGATTCGATTATCCCCCTGTGTGTTATTGGTCAAGGGGGATTCGGAGAAGTCTTCTTGATCAAAATGGGCGATGATGATCATTCGTGTTCTGTCTTTAAGAAGATGCTTATGGTTGGTGATAAGGAGCTTGTCAAAGCATGCCGCAAGGAGTTTAGGATTCAACGTAAGCTGTTCAATAATCCCAAGTGTTTCAACCTTATCCCTCGTCCGATGTACATCATTGACCTCCTTGATTCGAAAGGAATTTACGGATTTGTAATGGAATTCTGTGTTGGAGGAAGTGTGAGAGAGTTTGCGAAAAGTTGGTGTGTTGGAGGAAAGAGTGCTTTATTGTCTTCTGAGACAATGAGCGAAGCGTTTGATTCATTTTATTCTTCTACTATTTCTACTTCTTCTGAGCAACTCGAACCGTCTATAATTCAATCCGAACGTCCAGTAACAATTGACTGTTCATCAATACATGAAACGCTGGATCCCATGAGAATGGATCCTCTGAGAGTGAGTGCTTTGTGCGTTGGAATGATTGAATGTTTAGCCATGATACTAAAGGCCAAACCTGATCTTGTTCATCGAGATATCAAACCTGACAATTTCTTGATTCGTTTTGATCCAAAAGATGCAAAATGCAAAGTTGTTCTGTCTGATCTTGGTCTTGTCAAAATCCAAGAAACTATTTCTTCCCGCTCATCCACATCTTCAATGATGCATGATAGTTATTCAAAGGCATCAAGGGAAGTCAAGAGTGAAGATGGAAAGCAAGAAGACTCACATCAAGCTGACAACACTTTTCGTGGGACGGTGGTATATTCTGCTCTTGAATCACTTCTGTATGGGGAACAAACAGCTTCAAGTGATGCCCATTCATTGGGAATGTCTATTCTTGCCTTGTTCCTCGGGAAACATCCGTTTGCTGACCATCCCCTAATGCTAAGGAGAGATATTCCTCCTGTTGAAGTTCTGGGAAATGTTATTGCCCTTCTAAGGGAGCGAATGTTTTGTCCTTTATCTCGGTCACCTTTGTTTAAATCTCTAAAGACCATTGAAGGTGGTAAATTTATCCCAGTTTTTGATTGTTTGAATGAAATATTCGAAGGATTAACCAAAGAGGAATCCGATGAACGTATGAGTGTTCATGAAGCATATGGCAGAGTTCAATCAATCAAATGCTTTCTTCCGGAGATTGGAGATGGATGGAAATGTCCATCCATGGAGGATATTGTGAAGCGTAATTTATCGAGGCATGGTAATCCCGATGGTATATTTGAATGCACTCCTGAGAAACTCGAAGAACAAAGGAAAAAAGAAAAAGAGGAGGAGGAAGAAGCTGAGAAGAGAGTTGTACATCAATTGGAAAATAAGGTGGTCCATCTTCAAAGAGATCTGACAGCAATGAAAAGGAGAGAGGCAGAAGCTAAAAGACAGGCGGAAGAAGAAGAAGAAGAAGAAGAAGAAGAAGAAATCACGTTGGGCACGGTTAAGAGATCTCATTCTATTTAGATGAGTAGATTGCTTTTCCTTTTTCCAATTCGTTTAGATCTTCCCTCAACTTGATCAAAATAGGAAATAAATTGAGGTAAATAGTTTTTCAAACGTACTGTTTTTGTTAGAATCACCCGAATTGAGAAATTTTCTAATAGAAAATGCCTTTCAAAAATAACTCTCCTCTCAAAAGAAATTTCATTGGTGTCTTTTCTTATTAGTCCAGTGGTGTCGCTGGGTTGAAAAAAACTGGACGAATATGTAGTGATGGTTTACTAATAAATGATATTAAAAATGCTTGAAGATCAATAATTTCACGTTTTATGGACCTTTCTAAGAACAAATTCTATTTTTAGAAATTCTATTTTTAGAATTCAAATTTCCCAATCATAATATTCTTTCAGAAAAACATATTTTTGTAGCAGAAATATCATCTATCTTATCAGATTTCATCAATTGAGGAAAAAAATATAACTGAATTTGGTGATAAATGTTAAGTAGCAATAAACAACCTCATTATCTTGCGAGAAGAAGCTTGTCCGACACTTTTATGATTTTCTGGAACGTAAATCTGAGATATTTGATGTTGTCCAACTTCTTTTATCCATATCAGCACTTCTCGCATCGTTTTGTGAATTCCAGCAGCTCGATGAATCGCAGCTGCAGTGAATCCATCAATTCCGATTCCCATAAGGCCTCGAACAACAAGTGAAACTATAGAATCAGTGTGACTTTGCACCGAAGATGATGTTCCACCCCTTCCATATGAAATCTCAACAGCTTCTTCTGCAGGGATAAAAAACTTTCCAAATGAATTAGCAAAAGGTGAACCAGGAACGCAAAGATACTTACGAATGTCTTCAGCACGTAAAAACGATATTTCATCCGCATGAACAAAATCAAAAGACAAAAACAGTCCAGCTTCTTCAGAATCATCACATTTAATATTTTCAATTTTTACCAATCCAGAAGACTTAGGATCAAATTTTGATTCATTCCAATGAACAAAAGCAAAAATATTCTTTTTGGCATCATTAAGGATGGAATTAAACACCAATTTCATGTCATCAAAAGAACTCGCGAAAGAAACCCCAACTCCAATCGAGAGAGAGGCATTCAAAACACTCATACATTCCATTGACATTGAAGAGATATCTCGACGTTTAACACCATGAATACATACGAGTCCACCATACTTGCTTCTATATATTTGTCCAATTTGAGAAACAAGATGCCCAGATTTGACTGATGTAACAAAATCACCAAGATTCTTTCGTTCAATTCCTTTCCCACACATGAAGAGATTTGAGGATTTAGTCTGAAGCATTGAGAAATGTTTAAGGGTTTCTTCACTTGGAACGATTGCCTTACACACCGTTGGAGCCACCAAAAGAGAAGGAGAGTCAGATATCTCAAGGATATCATCTCCGATTTCTCCCCGACTACCCCTGGTTTCATCATGGTCAGAGGAAATGGAGTACATCTTTCCAACTCTTGCTTTTCTCATTTTTTCTTTGCTTGAAGTATGTTTGTGACCTTGAGGAGAAATCTGAACGGAAGAAAGAAAGTACAAACAAGGAACAAAGTCGTAAATAGTCAAAGAAGAAGCTATTGATGGATAACAAACAGGAATACACTGTTCAATGGCCTCTTTGCTCAACTTTCCTCTTCCAAGCTCCCTATAATCAACAGCCATCACAAGTCTGAAGGTCACACGAGTTCGATTGGTCAAAGATCGAAGCTTATCACCCCCATCTTTCTTTTGCTGAGAGTATTCTTGTCCAATAGGAATTGAACACACATCAAGAGAAGGCTCAGGAATGCGACCAGAGGTGGAATGGTGAAGAACCGAGTGAAATTGTTCTTTATCTTTATCGATATGAGCCGATTCTTTCCCTTTTTGGGGGACATGAAGGGTATCTTTGCTATTATCATCAATAATCTCCCCCACCTCACCTTCTCTTCCTTCCTCTCCTTCTTGTTCTTCTTCCTTTTGAATGGATATTGGAATTTCTGAAGAAGATATTTCTTTCTTTGATTCCGACTTTTCAGCTCCCCTTTTCTTATCTTTCTTTTGCTGAGAGTATTCTTGTCCAATAGGAATTGAACACACATCAAGAGAAGGCTCAGGAATGCGACCAGAGGTGGAATGGTGAAGAACCGAGTGAAATTGTTCTTTATCTTTATCGATATGAGCCGATTCTTTCCCTTTTTGGGGGACATGAAGGGTATCTTTGCTATTATCATCAATAATCTCCCCCACCTCACCTTCTCTTCCTTCCTCTCCTTCTTGTTCTTCTTCCTTTTGAATGGATATTGGAATTTCTGAAGAAGATATTTCTTTCTTTGATTCCGACTTTTCAGCTCCCCTTTTCTTATCTTTCTTTTTCTGGAGTTGAATATCTTTCTTCTTCTGTTTAGCATGCAAAATATCAAATATTTGTTTACCAGATGTTGAAATAGATACTTTACCTGTCTTTTCCACCAAATATCCTTTCTTCCTCAACTTGGCAACACAAGTTTGTATTGACTTTTTCTTTGGATCTTTCTTTATAACTGGTGTTTGTTTCAATATTAATGACAATAACTCACCCACTGAGCATGTTTGAATCGAAGAACAAGCACAAAGGATGGCATGATCATACGAAAACAAGCGAGGAATACTGATAGACGATCGCTTCTCACCATCACCTTTAGCATCGAGAGAAACAGTCACAGAGGAAGATGATGAAGTTGAGTGAGATGATCGTCTCTTTCCTAACGTTATTTTCTCACCCGATTTCTGTTTGCTTTTTGGGGAAGAAGACAAGTGTGGATCATGACTTTTTTTATCTTCCTCTTCTTCATCTCGCTTGGTAGTTATATAATCTGATGATTTTGATACAGAAAAAAAATCACAAAGCGACCCATTATCATCTTCTTTCCTCTTGATAAAATCGATAATTTGATCAATAACAACACCTATCTTTGCCCCAACACCTTTAACATTCTTAACAGCAACTTTTCCACTTGTAATACGCGTTTCACATCTCTCAACACCATTTGCAGCTCGATCAAGTGACGCTCTTTTGAAATCGGAAATCATAGGACTCTTTGCTTTTTTCCTTAAATACTGAGCTATTTCCTCATTTAATTGGTATGGAACAAATTGTAAGCTTGAAAATTTTCGAGACATAAATGATTATCTCTTGGATATTGTTTGAAATAATTTCAATAGAATAGGAATAAAATTGAATAAAATGTTGACAAAAAGAAAATATATATATCCTATTTTTGTGAAATAAAACCAAATTGAAAGATATTAATGGTAAATGACTTCAAAAAAGTTGATTCTTTTGTATCTTGAGGCTTATTCAGAATAGTCTAACTATTTTATAATTTCAAAATTAATAGATACGTATCAATATGATTTTTTATTGTTAAAATAAAAGATTAATTTTAGAACACCAAGAAAAATCTATTCAGCCATATGAACCAAGAAATGAAATTATTAAGAAGTAATTCATTAATAATTACCCTATTATTTTCAAATTAGCCAACCAATACTTGTTAACAAAGTTCAATACCATCAAATTTTCTTTTTGAGATATTTTGCTAACAAATATAGGTAAAAACCCTAATTTTCATGTATCAATCCAAGTTTTCTCTCTCAGCAGAAACTCAAAATTACCTATATGATATTGATGAAGATATTCCTGGACCAGGAAGTTATGAAACCACAAAGGCTGACATAAAGCCAAGAGTTCCAAAAGTTTCTTTCCCAAAATCTCAAAGATTCAAGATAATCGACCCATCTCCAGGGGTTGGTGATTATAATATTGCTTCCACTACCTCCCCAAAGAAATCTCCCCGAAGAACTGGATTTGGATGTTCTACAAAACGATTTGTTCCTCCCCCGAATTTTGGTGAGATTGATCCAGTTAAATATTCTCCTGTTCATGATGGCTCTGATACCGTTTCGCGTCTGTCTCCATCCGTTAGCAAGTCGTCATTATCACTATCTAGAAAAGATTCTCCAACAACAATCAGATCTCCCTTGAATTCAATGAAAGATTCTCCAAGAACCACCATGCATCGCACAGCCAAACCCTCAAAACTCTCACATTTATCCCCACATCTTCAACATACATATCGACGTGGCTTTGGATGCAGTCAGGACCGTTTTAAGCCAGTCAAAACTGCTATTCAGCACGTATATGTACCAAAAGACCCCTATACCTCAACACCCAAGAAGTCTTCCAGCATGTTTAAATCTGTCGTTCCTCGATTCACGAAAAAGGAGAAGAAGCTGGATCCCTTCGAACAAGCTCGTATTAGGAAGAAAATATCTTCTTCTTCTTCCAAATCTTTTGCTTCTCCTTCCTCCTCCACTCTTTCCCTTTTACAGAAAAGAAGGGAGCTGGACAAATCAAAAGTACGTATTGGACCTGTACTCGCTTCCTCTTCTTCAGAAGCATATAAGGATGGCCCAAGTGATGTGACTCCAAGGCCTGGAAAAATGCCCCACAATGATGTGTCTGCCCTTCCCCCCCAAACTCTCGAAAATCCACCAATGGATGGCGCCCAAAGTGAAATTAAAGAACACGAAATTGTTCCAAATCCAGGTCAAGATGATGATAGCACTACATCTACTTTTACGCCTCCTGATATGAAAGTGCAAAAAGATGGTATGATCCGTGATCTTATCCTTCAAAGAAGGAAATTATTGGAAAATAAGGAATCATTGTAACAATAATTGTCATTTTATTATATTATTTCGTCTTCCCTAACTCGATTACAGAGATTTTTTGCCTTTCTTAAAATTATTACCCGTTTTTTTAAATGTTTCATTTTTCTACTTATTTGGTATCAAACACAATCATTTTTCAGTAATAAATGTTTAGATTTCATTAAAATCTCCAAAATTGTTTCTAACTCCTTATGATGGAATAAAATATAACAGAATTCAACTCTAGAATAATACAAGAACTTGTATTTAATAATATCAAAAAAATAATGGATATAAATTTCAAATTTCAATTTCGGAAAGTTTCCGACAAAACGAACTTCTTTGATTGAAAAATTCAAGTAAGTTGCACCATTTTAAACTTTACTTTTTCATTTTAATATAATTACACAATAGCTTATAATATTTTTGAATAGAATGTCGGAGAAGCTTGAAGGTGAGCTAGTCCATGAAGATATTTCTACTTTAGAAAAATTACGTTTAATCGGAAGAGGAAACTTGGGTATGGTTTCCTCTGGGTTATTTCGTTCGGATGATGTTGCCATAAAAGAAATTATGACCCCTTTGTCAAAACCAATGCGGGAAGCTCTCCATGATGAATATCAAGCTTCCAAAACACTTACAGATGCATGTTCCTGTAAAATTATGGGATTTTATGCCCATTCTCCAACCAGTGGTCTCATAGTTATGCAAAGAGCTGGTACTAATCTTAAAACTTTTATTGAGAAGTTTAGAGCTGAGATGTCCCTTTCGGAACTTGCTGTACTTTCGTATGCCGCATGTGAACTTGTTAAAGAAGCTCATGATAATGGAATTGTGTTGTCTTCTCTCAAACCTTCTAATTTACTTATTACCCCTTGTGGAGACCTTGTTCTCACTGACTTAACCTTAAAAATCCCAACCTCCACCACTTTACAAGGAGTAGGAACCGCAACTCAGAGGTTTTTAGCACCCGAACTAATTGATGCTGTGAATATGCCTCCCCGTACCAAACAATCCAATGTTTGGGCTGTAGGTTCTCTTATCCACTTTATTGTCACAGGAAAATTCCCCCTCCAAGATCAAGGTGTTCTCCAATGGGCCAGTATCATGAGTTCATTATCTCGGAATGGTACCACTCTTGAGCTTGGTCGAGAGGTCCCCGGAGATTTTAAGCGAGTTCTTGAACATTGTCTTGTTGGTGCCCCTTCGAGAAGGCTGTCAATTGAGGGGGTATGTGGTGTTGTTCGTGATGTGTTTGGTCCTGTCATTGAGGCAGATTTCAAGAGCATTGCAGAGCGTTACCCATTCTGGAGCAGCAGTTCTTCTGCCGCAACTGGAGGAAGTGTTATGGATAGTGTGATGACAACATCTGGCTTCCTTGGAACTCCAGGAATGCCTCGTTCCCCTCTTCCTGGGATAGGTACTCCAGGAATGCATCCTTATCCCCCTTCCACACCCTCCTCAGCCAATGGCCGCCATGTTCGTTCCAGACACGCGTCCCCCAAGGTCCCTTCCAGTTCCCAGAGTCTTCAAAGTCCCATGCTCTCCTCTAATGTTGGTTCTTCCTCCCTATTCACAAAGATGGACCTTGGAGATGACGGTGAAGTCGAGATCAGTTGCATATGCCCACTTCATTCTACTGAACCAGCAGAGATTTCCCAATACCAATATTATTGTGAGGTGTGTCAGAAGCCCATCTGTTTAAGATGTTGTGCCCTGACGAGCTGCTGTGCCAAACATGGCCCTTTCCTCTCTCTTGAAGAGGCCGCCTCAAAGAAGCGTAAAGTTGTCTCCATTACTCGTCAACGCATCCAGAAATCTTGGTCGGCTTTCTCCGCTGAACTCTCCAAACACAAAGAGCATCTCGCCCAATTGCAACAAGAAGCTAAGGACGCCAGGAAGAATCTAAGGGATGAGACTGAGCGTCTTCGTGAATTGGCCGAACAAGAGGAGTCTGAGAAGGCTGCCGTTGAGGATTTGCTTCGTTTGTGTCAGAGTGTGCTTGAAAACGGTCGTGCCCGTCTGGCCGGTCACGTGAGTGGTATTGATGGTGCCATATTAGCTCTTAACAAGGGTGTTGATGATAGTCTTGACTACGTTAAGAAAGAGGAAGATAAGTTGTTCCCAATCAAGGAACGTGTCACTTCTGCCGCCAAGTCAGTCCGTGCATGTGAAGTCAGTGTTCAGCAGCAACAAGATAAGCTTGTCCGTGTCACTCGTCAACTGGAGCGTCTCAGTTCCGTCATCGATGGTCCCCCGCTACTCCTTCTCTCGTTTGAGAACAAACATATCGGTGTCAAGATCAACGTCAGTGAACAAGAGTTCATATTCACACGCTTTGTTGAAGAGTTTGTCGTTCCCCAAGATGCTCTTTTCACCTTTACTGTCGAGGGTGCAAACAGCACAACCAGTCTTCAAAGCAAAGGTGGTAGAGGGGCCAATGTCCGTGCGACTCTATTCCTCAAACGTAATACAGTGCTGAAGATCCTTGTTGGTGAGAGCAACACTGGGGGAGGTGGTTCATTCATTGCCAAGGTTGCTGGCACTGGTGATATCGACACAGAGAAGAAGCTCTTGGAATCCCAGAGAAGCAGTCGTTTAGATTCCTCTTCATTGTCCCCCCGTTCCTCAACTCCTCAATCTG
>BQXS01012424.1:8597-20593 GCA_024181965.1 Aduncisulcus paluster
TCCGTTGATGGCCAATATGTGACATTTTACTCCCTTTTCGACCAAGTTAGAGAGAAATACAATGAAGACGATGAGTTCCGTGGCATTGTCGATTCCCTCACAAGTGCCACCGATACTACTTGGGCTAACAATCTTGCCACCACCCTTGCCTCCTTCTTATCCCTTGTGACCTCTACTGGTTCTCCTCTGATGGAACAAATGCTCGTTGGATCTGATTATTTGGATGATTTAGCCGAGAGCGTTGTGGATAAATATATCGTGTCAACCCTTGATGACATTGGACTAGTCAATGCTGATGGCAATGCAGACCTTTTCCAGATGCTTTCTGATCAATATGATCTGTTAGGGATATCTTTTCCTGGGTATACAACTCTTGACGAAGCCATGAACACCACATACTTTGCAATCGATCTCGCAATCTGCCTTCATCTCCTCTTCCTTGTTCCAGCAATCTGTTTACTTTGCTGTAGGTGCAATGAGACTTGCTCAGGTTGTTGTGGATGCTGCACGATGTGTACAGGTCTTTGTACATTCTTCTTTTACTTCATCTTTGCCATATTATTCATTGGTCTGACCGTGTCTTTCAATACGACATGTTCTGCGTTTGAGATGGTCACTGATCAAAACAGTGAGTTGATGCAATCCATTCCCCTTGTCATGTCAAAACTCCAGACGGCCTTTGAGATTCCTTCTGAATTTTTAACTGTCAACACTGAGACCGATACTGCTGTCTTAAACCTTGGATCGCTATTGTACAATTCAACCGAGACCGCAGGAGATTATCTCCCTGCCGCACTTGAAGATTACACTTATGATATCACTACGATCATGATCAATGAGTTCTTTGGGTGCACTGGACCTTACACAATGATAGATGCCGTCAATGGATGGGAATTTATCGGCATTTTCCTTGGTCCTGACAATCATTTCCCTTCATCTTTCATTTCCAATCCAGAGACCTCCGAACCAATCACGCTGGCAATCACAGAAACTATCCCTTCAGCCATTACTGGAGTATTCAATGCTGATATGGAGGGAATGCTCGAAGATATTGCCACGATGCTTGCCGGAACATCCCTTTCTGAATTCTTTGAGGCTACATTTGCTAACCTTGACACGACATTCAACAATATGCTTGGTGCTGAATCTGACGTGTGCCTCGCGATGGCTGACGTATATATGGATCCTGGTGATTATGCGTATGACCCTTTCCTTCAAGCAGTGATCAAAAACATGAATGCAAGAACAGAGAGGATCCAAACAGATTACACTTCAGAATATTTCCTCAACACAAATGGTTCTGCCTTGGATGGACCTGATGCGGGCAAGATCATGATGGAAATACTAAGCAACTCACTGATTACCACTGATTTGATATCATACATGACCGAAGCAGAGGACCCCTATGTTGCCCCATGCTCCAATACAGCTTGGGATGATGCTCTTCACGATGTCTGTGCTCTGATGGACTCTCCTTCTGCTCAGGATGCAGTGTCATTCAAGGACACTTTCGTGGGTGCAATGAGTGCACAAGACGAGAATGGAAACTATATCTATCTTTCCCAATCGCTTGACTCTTGGATATACCAAGAAGCTATCAGCGATTATTGTGACGAAACCTGTGGAAGTGAGATCGCTGGTGACCTTGAAGACATTGTTTATTCGTTCCCTGGAGATGCCACTGAAGCCATCACAGCCCTCGATCCTCTCCTGAATGTCATTTCAGAGCAAGTAGACAGTATTATCGGCGCTGTGAGTTCAGATGGTGCCCTTGACACAATCATGGATAACGTTGAGATCACTCAATCAGCTGTCGAGAATGGGTTGGACAGTGTATGGTTAGCTAATCTCGAATCTCCACTCAAAGCTTTTGCATCTTATTTCATCGCATTTGTTAATAACCAGTTCCTGTCATGTGATCCAACAATGCCTGTTCCAGCATTTGACCTGATATCAACGGCCACCCATCAAAGCGAAAATTTCATTTGTGGGTACATTCCAAATATCTTCCTATCCGCGGCTCTCTTCTACAATTTCATGCTCATTGCTCAGGTCTGTCTTATATATACCGGCCATGTCGGTGGAAACCGGTTAACCCGTCCACAGAAGAAGAAAGCCTTGCCTTCAAATCTCACCCAAGGTGTTCCCATGGTAGCTCCAAGGATGAACCCACCGACTGGCCCTGCGATGTATCCTCCGATCCCGGGAAGCACAATCAGTCCCGGTGGTGTGTTTATCCCGGTTTCTGACTTCCCTCCTCCTGCACCGCCTGTGATGGTGACAAATCCGATTGTGATGGCTACTAAATTTGATGGTGGTGCCCCAGCTCCTTCTCCAATCTCCAGGCCTCCACCAACTCTTACCCTTGAACCAGATACCTTTTAATCTCCTATTTCTGCTCTTTGATATATTTATAAATATACTCATAATCGATCAATTTATAGATTCGCTTTATTTTTTATTTGAGGTTGATCAGTTTTCTTTGTTTTTCATCAAAAATTCCAAGAAATCCTACAAGAAAAATAGGTCTTGAGCGTCTGCAAGTCCCAATAATTAGAAAAAATGTTGAGATTTAATCAAACCAATCGTTTGTTTTGGTTTGAATATGTGTAATTATGTTTCTCCATTGTTAATAAACATCTTGGTGTTCCTTGTGTCGATAAAACTAAGATTTAGACACATCCAAAATCATGATGTAAATGTCCAAAAAAAGATCACAGAAAACAAGTTTTCAAGAAAAACATCGATTGTATATCAAAGAGTAGCTTGTTACAAGTTCAAAAAATCAAATGATATTTCTTCATCAGAATAAGTGTAAATCATATTTACAGTGTCCAAAAACCCTTTTTAATAATATTTTTAAATTATTTAATCAACTTTGCTTTCATTTATGATTCTAAATCGGCTACAATCATACATTTTAGATTCCCTCACGAAATATTGTGGTAAGAATTAGTACGCAAATCAATACCCCGTTTATAAAACATATAAATATCCAAAAATTATTTCAATAATGAATACTACAAAAGATAGACCCCAAAAATTATTTTCATTGTTTTTGGCCAAGGATAAAAGAACCAAAATATTATGATAATAGTTATTGAAGGAAATATATCGGCAGGTAAATCTACGCTTGCGAAAAGCCTTGCCCTTGAACTTGATCTGCGATTATTCGAAGAGCCAGTAGTAGAGAACCCATACCTTGAAGATTTTTATAAAGATCCGTGTAAATGGGCATTGACAATGCAATTATGGCTTCTTGAACAAAGATATAAAACATACAGAGAAGGAATAGCTCATTACAAAAAAACTGGCCAAGGAGTGTTATTTGATCGTTCGGTGTATAGTGATGCTGTTTTCGCCATTAACAGTAAGAAATGTGGGCAAATATCGATCGAAGGATATGAAAGATATTGTTCTAAACTCAATGAATGTTTAAAGGAGTGTGAAATACCTCATTTTATTATTTATTTAGACGTTTCTCCTGAAATATGTTATCGCCGTATTCATAGTATGCGTAAAAGAGCTTGCGAGGGAACAATTCCTCTTGAATATATTCAATCATTGCATTTGGAATATTTGGAATTTCTCTCCAAGATGAAAGGACAAGGAAGTGTTATTTTAAGAATTAATTGGGAGGAATTTGGTTCTGTTGAAAGCATTGCCACCCTCATATCCCCAAAATATAGGGCTGAAATAACTCATAGTCTCGATGAATCGAGTAGAATGGTTGAAAGCAAAATTCGCCACGTCGACATTGAAATTGAAGAGCTTGAGATAGAGTTATAGTGATTATTTGCTTTATATTCATTCAAATAGTACAATATCGATTTCTTCCCGCTTTCTCAACACCATCAGACACATTCTCAACCAATTTCATTCTTTATTCAATATATACACTCATATTTCATATATAAACCTCACCATCAATTTTATATCCATTTTAAATGTCAATGCATTATTGATAACAATCTGTAATTTACAGATGTTTATTATTCGACTTCACTATCATTATTTCATGAAATTTTCATGATTATCTGCGACTTTTATCACTTTTTTAAAATAAAGTCCACTAAATTCGAAATAATTTCTGTCTGGACAAGGATTTAATTTTACGGTCCCAGACGGCATATTTACCGGCGAATTATTTCTTCATTTTCGTTTATTCCTTCCGAATAATAATAATATTATCATTATTATCCATTAAACAATTCATCGATATTTTATTGAATATTGGAATATCAATCAAGAATTATGTCAAGAAAAGAACTTCAGAAAGATACTTTGATTTTTGAGGATCTCTTGAAAATATGTAAATTACTTTCGATTATTGAAGGTTCCGCAAAATTCGTGGATAAAAAATCCGTTGAATTTCTTATGGACAAACTCGCTGAGATTGGCAATATCACACAAGCCATTTCCCGTAAAGGTGTTGGCGGTGGAGATATAAGGGAAGATTGTGAAAAATATGAAGGTAAAAAAATGAAACAATTTGACAGATTAAAGATCCTTTCCCATATTTTTTCGAAGTCAAATCGAATTTCGGTTGAGAAAAGTATTCTTAAGGAAATATTCAAAGAATTGGAAGAGTACAAATCACGTTTTCAGACAATTTTAAGCAAATTTGAAATCCCCCCATCATTTAAAAAAGATGTAAGATTCCAAACGATCATAACCAAGAAAAGTGAATTACCGGATTCAATTCCCCCTATCTCAAAGAAAGAATTAACTACTCTCAAGAATGTGATTAATTATTTCTATCCTATGAGCCTTTTAACAAAAACATCAGGTTATATCGATGAAATGAAAGAGGAAGAAGAGGAAGAAAAGATATCTGTTTCAGAAAAAATTTCTTATCAGAAAATAAGAGCCCATAAAATATTGAGAATTCTTACTGTTATTGGTGAAACTGCAAACGAATTTGTTAATAATTCATGTCCAAAACAATTAAAACCTCTCTTTATATCCTTAAATACCCTAAGAAACAATATTGCTCATCCTTCTAAAATTGATGAAATGTGTTTATTTGTAATTGGCTTTGATAGCAGTAGAATTTCTTCATTATTTTCAGGTATTTCAGAGTGTTTTAAGAAAATGAAAGATAAGATTCAAGAGAAATTCCCCTCATTGGCTGTTTTTTTGGGTTCAGAAACAGACGCAACCCTTCGTGATTTAGAACTGGATGATGTAGGTGAAATACCCTTCCTCTCAGATTTGCCAGGAATCAGTGATGAATTGAAAGATGGTCTAAAACCCTTTAAAAATGCCTCTTCACCACAAATGGAAAGAATTCAGAAATTTTCTGATATTTTGAAAGATTACCAAAAGCTATGGCCTGGTGGATTTGACTCAATATCCAAAGAAAAGAGAAGATTGAAAAATGCCAAGGATATACAAAAAACCGAGGACTTAGAAAAACAAAAGAAGTTTCTTCAATCATTGATTGATACGAAAAGAAAGCGAAAAATTACCTCCGATAGTATTTCCGGATACCTCGATGAAGAAAAAACATTCATATCAAATAATCTTGATCATTTTTGTAAATTACCCTATTATAAAGTCAAAGATGGTATCATTCCTTTTGATACCGCTTTACGTAGAAGATATTTCGAGTCAAAAGGTTTTCCTGATAGATCTAAATTTCACTGAAATTTAGATTGGCAATCGCTTGATCAACTTGCATTTTTTGTTTTAGATTGGAAAACAGAACTAGAAAATGTTATTAATACTATATCTGTTGAAATGGACTTCTTTTTAAATATTTTAAATACCAAAGTTCCAACATCCGTTATTGAACATTCCTTGACGGTTTTGGGTCAACTATTTCGAGATATAGACGAACCATTGCCAATTCTTAAACTACAATTTCGGGGTAAATTTCCTCTAAACCATACACAAAAACACTGTATGAAGGCATAGAATTCATTTTAAAGGAAGTGATAGGAATAGATCATCCAGGATCTGAGTTCTACAAGTCATTTTTGGAAACTATTTTGTGCCGCAATGCACATGTACACAATATTTTCTTTGAGAAAGGTCGAGATATTCTGGATGTTGTTAAGAAGGAAACTCTTCCGATGCAGAGAGAATGGAATGCAATTAAAGATATTGTCCATTTCTACTACGATCATTGTGAAGGAGGTCAATATAGAAATCCTTTATCAACATTTAATGAGGAAAAATCCTATAAACTTGCTAAATATTGTTTGGATCTTGGGGCTCTGAAGAAAAACAGGGAACTTCTCGCTACTATTGCTCATTATCGTAAGAGATGTAGAAATACTCGTTTATCACATTCAAATGAAGAAATTAAGCAAGCTAATAAGGCTTATTATCAGTATGCCCGTGCATGTCGACTTGAAGCAGAGAGCAGAGATGATAGGGGTGAAGGATATTCCAATTTGGTTTCTGAAGCCTTCAATTATCACAAAGCAATTGATTTTTCTGTTGTTGAAAGAACAGACTTATGTAAATATCATAAAGAATATGGAATTCTAATATCGATTGATGCAGAGGCTGAAAATCCTCAAAAACCATATAATCATTTCGAGGAGTACTATGAAATGGTTAACAAAGCAATTCAATTGGCTGCTAACTCAAAGCAGTGTTCATCCTGCTTTTCAGAGATGGGGAGGTATCCAGTCAAATCAACAAACGAAGCAATTTGGTCGGAGATAGGAGACTGGATTTCTTTTAGACCTATTATTCGAAGATCTATCAATTTTTTGCATCTCCGAGATCTCGAGTCGAGATATCTGACCGAGAAAAAGAATCCTTTGAAGATATATATGTTGATAGAAAAAAGCAATATTTGATAAATCAGAGTTCCAGAGTCAGATTGCTGAGTATTTTGTTCTTTTCTGATATTTCTGATAAAATTTTAATTAAAGATAATTTTTTACCAAAGGAACTTTGAAAGGATATATCTATTATATTTTTTATATTCTTGAAGACATCAAGCAGAAAGCAAACAATGTTCCAGGTCGAAGCAATGAGTATTTTAGAAAAGCCGTTGCAGAAGCTGAAGCTGAATTTTTCAGTTATTTTTGCAGATGGCTGATGAATGAAAATCTAGAGTTTTTTTTTGATGAAATTAAGAAAACATATATCAAATTACCGAGAAACCAAAGAAGAACAACAAAGAAAAACGATCATTTGAAGAAAAAAAATTCTCAATATGTGGTAGTATATTTGCATGGATTGCTGAAAAATCATGAATTATCAGATAAGACTCTTGAGAAAATCCTCCAGAAAATTGATACCTTTGAAAAAGTTGAGGTATATTGTGGCCTATTTTCCTTCTGTACAAGCTTAAGTATTAGAGATTTTGAAGAAAATTATATTTCTGAAGAAGATGTTTCTAGATTAATTTCTACATTCATGGATAAATTTCCATCAAATTATTATTTAAAGAATCTGTCACCAATGATGAATAATTATGCAAAACTTTGTTTCACGAATAAGAATCACGATGGTTCCCTTAAGATTTTAAGACAATTGAACAAAATGGAAACCAAAATATGTGAGAGTCCTCTGCCAAGCGTAAAAACGGAAGCGAATGGAGAATTTCTGCTTAGATTTTTTAGTAGATCCCAAACCTTGGACAATCTTGGAAGCCATTTAGCTGAAAAATATGCACATCAAACAACAAGGGATGAAAGCTTAAAAACGGAGGCCCTCTCACATTTTAGAGAAGCAAAGAAGAAGTATATGACTTCGCTAATTTGGGACAAACATAGATCTATTACTGATGGTAGAAAATCAATATTACCTTCAACTTATATTCAAAATTTAAGTATTATTCAAGATAGGATCGATTGGTTATCAAAATCAAACTTCTCTGTTGAATTTAATGACTGGCGTTTTATTAATGGAAGAGTAGATTATCGAAATTATTTCGCCCATTGCTTATGCCCCAATACCCCCGAAAAGATGTATCAAATGATTAAAGGAGCAGGAAATTATGATAAAGTCCCAAAATTATTTGAATATGATCGGAAAAATGAGGATTATGTAATAAGTGGAGAAAAATCGGCACGCCGCTTTACTACTCCATCATTGTTAGCAATACAACTTTGTTCCAGAATATCAGAACCAGGAGTTGCAGTGAGAATTATCCGAGTCATGGAGAACAAAGGGAAGTCACTTTATGATTATTCAAAAAGTGATGTAAAATCATACCTGGATCTGTTTCATGATCATCATCTTATACATGAAAAAGTATATGATGATGAATTTGCTACTGAATTGGGTAAGGTATTTCTATATTACTTTTCATTCATCAAATGCCATTTTTCTGATAAAATGATTTTATTTGCTGTAAAAATAACCGCCAACAGAAGTGGGAATCCCGCTTTGAAGAATCTTATCATAAAGCATAAATCCCCTTGAATATCATGCACGGCTTGTATGGATATACAACGGTAGCTTCAACAGACAAGAAGTTTAACTTAAACTTTTATTATTTTGTCACGTAATCAATACGATCCTCATTATTTCCCATATTTCCTGATTGAATCATAATCGTCAAACCGTTGTTTCAAATGGTATTTTGTCGAAATGAACTCGTCATACATCTGCTTTGAAGTGTGTGATATGTGAGGAATTGGAGAACTTGAGAACATTCTCAACACATTAGAAAGAATAAATTTATGTGTTTCAATCATCTTTGCAGCTGCGTCAAGCTGATCCAATTTCTCGGCGTCACGAACACGACGTTTACATTCGGCAATATTTTTCATAATCAAACGATCACACACTAATATTCTTGAGAAAGTATCACTATAAAAGTATGCCGGAAAATGATTTTTCCATATATCCCGAAAAGCTATACGCTTTCGAACGATAAGAGATGTTGAATTTCCTGTGGTTTTCCTTTCCGATGATAATACTTGTTCAATCGGTCCCTTAGATTTTAATTCACTCTCTAATCCTTGTTGTTGTTGTGCTAGAAGTTGACCTGAGGAAGGATTAGACGTTGAGTCACGTGGAGCATGTTTTGATGAGCCCAAATATTTCTCTTCATCTCGTTTGTATTTGCACAAAGCATTGTAAAAACAGTGAACATATAAACCATCCAAGACCATATCAATCTCTTGTTGGAAGGTATCTGGCATTGGAGCCCGAAATAGATGCTGAGAAAAAGCATTAATATCGGATATTAGCAAAGAATTAGCAACAAATAGCTTTTTCAAAAGCATTACCCAAAGAGCGAGTGAATCAATAATTTCTAAATACTCAACAATCTTGGCATTGGGACGCATACGAGGAAGGAAAGGCAAGTAAGGAAACTGTTGCCCAAGACTTGTTGACATTTCGTCATGGCTGAACCCACCTTCTCTCTCTTGCCGTATTCCCCTTGAAGTTTCAATGGAAATGGCCTCTGAAATAGCAGAGATCTCTGACCGAAGTGTTTTTTCTCTCACAGAACTTGAGGAAGGCCTTGTGGCTTCAACATGAGGTCTATTTTGACAATATGAATTAGGTAACCGACAAGCACACGTATCAATGATCCGCAGCATCGACCGCAGAGATTGAATAAGATATCTTGAGAAAGTAATCATCCAAGGAGGATGTTCTACTGATGGCAATGTGATAAATACATTGACTTCTTGCATCGGAGTATCATAACACAACCTTCCAAGAGCATTTTCATAGAGTTTAATGTTGGGAGAAGACTTGAGATGACCAATCTCCTCGAGTTGTCTGTCATATTGTTTCTTTAACTCGCGATATGATTCATTATATTGTCTTTGTTCATCGTTAACACGGTTATAATTAATGCTATCTTGAGCCTCGTAAAAGAGTGCAGCTTCTTTGGCCTTTTTCTCAATTTCATGTTGACAGTTTTCCATTTTTTCCCTGAATGCAACTAGCTCATCCTTGGATGGATATTCATAGTGGAATGACTGTGAAATTATCTCAATATCAACCGTAGCGACAGAGGTCTTTACAATACAGACAGTAGTCTTGGATTTATCATCTTCTGAAGCTAAATCCTTTTTTGCAGCATCATTTGCATCAAGATCACCTTCTTTAGCTTCAATATCATTTGAAACAGATGAATGATTGGCATTTGTACTGCTGGCATTGACTTGGACAAAACACGACTCTGTCTGGCTCCATAATCTATTCCCAATCTCGTGCGCCATTCCAAATGTCATCAAACCATCACAGATACCAGAGAACAGATAAGAGAGAGAAAGAGCAAAAGATGGACGCAAGGTCGTTTGTGACACATTTGAAGGGGGAATCTGAAGAGAATTGGGCCAAGGGAGGAGATATTCACCGGGTGGGAATAATTCTGGGTGGTATTTTGAAAGATACGCACGTTGATACGTTGTTTTAGCGTTTGTGTATGCAGAAGCTTCTTCAATTTGCATGAATGAACACCAATTATTCTTCCAAAGCTCTCTCCGACCAATCCACTTCTGTTTCCTTTCGAAAAAGTCCTTCTCTTCGTCCAACCTACGATTTAATTCATTGAATATGATTAAAATTACTCCAACTGCGCATGCAAGGCTTCTCTTTCTCTTTTTCCCTTCTGAAAGGAAGTAAGAGGCAAAATGGCTTTGAAGGATCGACAAGGCATATGTCGGAAAAAATGATCCAATGTGAGATAACAAAGATATGACAGCAGGAAAGCACGATGTAGCATATGAAACAAGACAAGGCACCAAGGAAAGCAATGAAGTGAAAGAAGAAGGAAGAGTCGGATGGATTATGCGAAGGAAAGAGAGATGAGAAGAATTATAATGAGGAGATACTGCCATAATAGAATTTGGCTGCTTGGGAGTTTCATACGATTTATAGTCTCCTGTACGCAATAAATTATAAAATGATAACGTCTGTTGTAATTTAATTTGATAACCATCTTTCATACAGTCCTGCCATTCAAACCAATACTCACACTCCCTCATTTTCTCCTCAGAGTTCATAAAGTCACATTCTTCATTCATTTCCTTAATATCATACTCCGATTGACCCCAGTTCGATTCTATTTCCGTAATTTCTGAGAATAGACCGATATTCACGGGAGGTTTCATAGAAATTAGATTCCGAGGAAACATTTCTTGACCTTTTTGACCCTCAACAGAGCCAGAATCAGAAGATACATTGGTAGGAAGACAGATATGTGAAGAAGAGTCTTGTGTCCGAACATCTTCTTTCTCTTCGCCTTTTCCTTTTTCTTTGTCTTCTATATCGGAATTATCTTTCTTCTCAATTGACGTTGGATCCAATGAATTATTTCCATCTCGTTCCTTTGTTTCCTTACCATTTATCTTATCTTTTCTCATCTTCTCCTCCTCCTCCTCTTCTTCTCCTTTCTCCTCTTCTTCTTCCTCTTCCTTTCTTTCTTCCTCCTCCTCTTCTTCTCCTTTCTTCTCCACTCTTCTCCAATCTTTCCACCAAACCCCCAGATTGATAAGGTCACGAACATGGTCCTTTCTCATTGGTCTGACCATCTCACAAACGCACAGAATACAATGGGAGAGCATTTCTCTGATTGTCTCTTGATAGGGGATTAATTGTGACGTAATGGATATAAACTCACATAAGGAAGCCAAGGAAGAGAGTAGAGAGCAAGAGGGCAGGCATGGAGTCTTGGGCTCTGAAGGATGGATAAAAGATAGTTTAGACTGGACAGATGGTTTCAATTTTAAGGCATGGGAATCATAACCATCTTCGTATATATGAGATCTCCATTCTTCAAGTTCTTTACGGTATATAGCTCGACACTCTGAACGAGCTCTTCTCTCCTCTTCTCTTTGTCGTTTCCACTCTTCGACAGACCATTCTGAGGCACTCACAATGACATCACACAAATTCTCACACAGATCCTCAACCAAGGACGAGCAACATAGGAAATGAGTTGTTTCGGATAGAGTCAAACGTTCGATCGAAAGAGATATTGAACTTTCTGAGGTATCAGAGTCGACTTTGGATTGTTTTACAGGCTTAGATGAACTAAGACCATTAATTCTTTGATTCTTGTT
>BQXS01012427.1:0-17445 GCA_024181965.1 Aduncisulcus paluster
TATGGAAACGATTGTTCATCCCTTTGTCCTGTTTCTGATGATCTTGGTTTGTGCAGTGGATCTTCTCGTGGAACATGTGAAGCTGCCACCCATACATGTGTGTGTGAGTCTGGGTATTATGGCTCAGCATGTAACCTCTATTGTGATAGTTTGTCAAAATGTGGTCTGCATGGTCGATGTGCTGTCGGTGATCTATCTTCCTCTTCTGATACTTCTGAGACATTGTATTGTGAGTGTGATGCTGGATGGAATGGGTCAACATGTTTCACCCAATATCCTGTTGAGACTGTTGAATATGTGAATGATGATGATGATGATGATGATGATGATGAAACAAACCCGACGATTGTTGTCATTGATTATGTGTGTGGTATCAATTACTCCACAGATCCATCTTCATCATATTCAGACTATGGAATCTATTCACCAGACACTGACACATATTCGTGTGACTGTTCCTCCTATGGTCTCATTACTGATGCATCCACATCCACATGCATTGATCCTGCGACTCATCCTGAATACAAGGACATTGCTGGAAATGACACTGCTTGCTTGACCTGTGGAACAACCACGGATAGTCATGGCACATGTGTGTTTGGTGAAGGAGAAGATAGTTTCACGGCCATGTGTCAATGTGAGTATGGATGGGGCAATGTTAGTAGTGTTGCTACTGATGCTACTGATGCTACTGATGCTACTGATGCTACGAACAATCCAACTTCTTCTTCGTCATCCTCTTCTTCCAGTTCATCATCATCAATGTGTTCTGTGGATGTATGTGGAGTGGAGACTCAATCAGCATCCAATTCGCTTTGCTCATCCCATGGCACATGTAGTGTCGTGTTATCTTCGTCCTCTCCTTCACTGCCATTGTTCTACGAATGTTCGTGTGAAGACGGATGGAATGGACAATCGTGTGCCGAAGAGGACTCATTTTGGTCGCTGTTTGTCATCATCATCTTTGCTCTATCGTTCATTATTCTCATCTTTCTTGTGTATATCATTTACTTGTGTTGTGTGATCAAACGCATGGAACGATCGATATCTGGGAGTTCTGTCCTCAGCAACCGAAAAGTGAAACATCGAAAGCAGGTTGTGACTGTGAAAAGGAGGAAGAAGAAGACGTTATTGAATCAAGGTCTTGTGACGAAAGAGGAGTCAGCAAATAAGATCCATCCCTTGCATCCCTTGCGTCCCTTGCATCCAGTTCAAGATGCAGAAGAAGAAATGGTGTCTGTTCTTCCTTCAATGACATCTCCAGTAATGATTCAACATGATGTTCATGATCCAGATTCAAATCCTTCTTCCTCTTATTCCTGTTCTTCCTCTTCTGACGATGACGATAGAATGAGAGAAATCCAAGACTCAGAGAAGGCAAAGGGGAACAGACAGAAGCAAAGGCAGAAGCAGAAGCAGAAGAAGCGATTGCAGAAGAAAGTGATGATACGGAAGAAATCGACACCGATGCCGAAGATGTTATCAAAAGAGGAGAATGATGATGCTCATCCAAGAATATCCTCAGATAAGAGTGTCCATGTCCCTTCTGGTCGTGCTGAGGATGAATGTGATACCGATGCTTTGCAGGAGACATTGCAGAAGAAGAGCACAAAGAACAAGAGGAAGAAAGGGAAAGTGATCAGGTCACGACAGATTGTGAGACGAGCAATCAAACAAATGCCTTGATGATATTTGGAATGAGTTCGATTCAAAGTCCCATTCAATGAGTCATTAGTTGAATGATTGGACTGATGATGTATGTTTTTTACTGTGGTGAACCGTAGAACCAACTGTGAGATTTGCAGATGAAATAGATCATGATGATCTGATCATCCAAGAAACCGTAACAGACATTCATGAATAATCGGTTCGATTCTTTTTTTCATAAATTATGAATCGTTATAATTTATAATATTTCACACTGGTCCTATTTCGTTGAATTATTCAAGTCTTGAATACATTGATTAAATCTATAACAAACTATTACGAATAATAGTGATTATTGATAGGTTTAACGGGGTGATGATCACAATTGTTATCGTGGCCTATCCCTACACAATGTCATAATCATTATGATCATAATGAATAATTGTAATTGAGTCCATATATTATATAGTTTATATCTATATATAGCCGCTATTATAGCCCTTGAGCGCAAATATTCTTTTGTATGAGTATCTATATATTCTATAGAGTCTGGAGAACAAATCAAAATTTACTACGAGTCGGTGTATTAGAAATAATATTTCTATAATAATTATAGCTATAATTAGAACATAGAGTCCGAAAATAGAATATTCTCATTCCAATACACGGCATTCTAATACCACACATTAAAATTTCTAGCAATCGGATAGAGAAAAACTCGATTGAGAAAAACACATATATATATTCCAAATAAAGTAAGAATGAGAAGGATTATATCCTTTCATTATTGATATTGTGGGTAAAACATATTCGGTGAAAGATGAAAGATATTCAATTAAGAAAATGAATTTCCATGGAGAGAGAAAAAAACAAAGAAAAATAGGTTTAAGAATTAAATATTTCAATGATGGGAAAAAGAAGTAAATAAAATTAAATATATAAAAATAGACAAATCAGGAAAATAGATATTTAAAATTAGAGATGAAAAAAAGAAAAAAATGAAAAACAGTTGCAAAACAAAGAATCGTTTTTAAATAGCAAAAAATATTCATATAGAACAAACGATATCACATAACAATGAATTCATGGGCAGGTCTAGGTAACACTGCATGTGGATTGAGAACATTATTAACATCAAGAGCCTTCTTAATGGCACGTAGAGCCTCGAGGCCGTTGTATCCCAATTCCTCGGCCAAGAATGGAATCTTATCTCTTCCCATACCGTGATCTCCAACAACACTTCCTCCCATTATGAGACTCCTCTCAGCAACAAGGTTCATGATTTCATGAGCAATGGCGACATTCTCAGTGTTGTCAATGTCCACAGGGATCAGCAAATGCATCGTGTTATTACCAAGGTGAGAAACGATGGGAGCTTTCATTGTGTAATCCATTTTCAAATCTCTCCTGATCATATCGACAGAGGTAGAGAGTTCAGAGAGCGGGATGGAGGTATCGGTCTCGAAAACAGCAATGTTCTTGCCAGATTCACGGTAGAGAGATTTCAAAGCATCAAAAATCATGACGGTAGGTCTCCAAAGGTAGGTTCCGACCTGTTTCTGATCAGTCAATTCAATTGTTACGACCTTACTGCCAATCATTCTCTCAAGTTCCTTACGAATGTGGTTAAGTTCAGAGGCAGAATCACCTTTAAATGTAATGAACATGTGTGGCAATGGCGTCAAAGACTTGGCAATCTCCAATTCTTCTGGCGAAAGCTCATCCATCACAGCCTTACCAGCCTTGGATGCAGCATATTCAAGGATAATTTCAATAGCATCACGATTCATCATTTCCATTGAGTTAATTGAAAGCTCAAACTTAGTACGAATAGTTGCGGATGCTTCCACAAGGTCGTGTAAATTATCAAAGGCAGCCCTGACATACAAAGAATGGTAAGAGATTGGATTGGCAATCATGACAACACTAGTGATAATCCCCAGAGTTCCCTCGCTTCCAATGAACATTTGGAGCAGGTTACCGGCAGTGGAGTGAGTCGTGGAAGAGCTACCAACGTTAATGATCTCACCATTTCCGAGAACAACCTCAAGCTCAATCACTTGGCTCAACATATCATGTCTTGCACTGTTTCCTTGGGTACCCATACTCACAGCACCTCCGATGGATGGATTCGCAGTGGAAGTCCAAGGAATGGTGAGAGAATGGGAGTGAAGGTAATACTTGATCTCATTCATTCTGGCACCTGATTGAACATGGATCAGACTGTCAACAGGATCTACACTAATAACCTTGGAAAGAGAAGAGAAATCAAGTTTGACACACTCGGTTATCGCAGTAGACTCATCAGAGATCTCATAGAGAGCAGCAGTTCCAGCACCAACAGCGTTAACTTCAATTTTATGAGCACTTGCAGCTCTGACAATGAGAGAAACCTCGTTCGTGTTGCGTGGTGTCAGAGTCATGATTCCAGTCGAGGCCCTGAAAGAGATGTTATTGTCTGGGATAAAGGGGGAAATCTGACCTAAAAATGACGCCAAACGAGGGAATTGGGCAGAGTCGAGACGGAGAGAACCAATTAAACTTCCAAGATTGGCATCAACAGAGCCATCAGCGTGGAAAGGAAGAGGGGTCCCATCAAGCATGACATTGTTGCCGTTGTTCTTTCCTTTCCCTTCGGACTTGCTGATGTTCTTCTTGTTCTTATTGGACGGATCCATATCAATTGCAGAATTCTTTCCAGCTTCTCTACCAAACACAACACACTCAAGAAGACTATTGCCTCCGAGACGGTCTTTTCCATGGACTCCGCCGGTAACTTCACCGGCAGCATACAATCCCTGGACGACTTGGAGCGATTTAGTGAGTACTTGAGCCTTTGGGTCGATCAGAACACCTCCCATCGTGTAATGGACAGCTGGGGTGATAGCGGCAACATAAATTGGTTTATCAGGGTCGATCTTAGCACGCAAGACAGCTCTCCCAAAGTCAGCATCCACTCCATCCTCGAAATATTGAGAATAATGGGATAATTCAGCGTTGATTACAGAATAATCAATCTCATTGTCAGTTCCTTCAAGAGATTCAACAAAGGCCCCAACATCTTCGTAACGAGTGAAGAATCCACGCACTTTGTGATAGAAATAAAAGTTTGGACCGAAATCTTCGACTGCAGCATCATCGAGAATCAACCAAGCAGTACGCGGAGCATTTGGGATGTTCTTATAGTTAGTACAGTTGTCAAAGATAGCCTGAGAAACAAGCATACGCCTGGAAAGCTCATTAACGAATCTTTTACCGCTCTTGTCGGCCTCAATGTTATTGGCGACCATGATTCCACCAACTCCTCTCAAGGCTTCGGCAGCAAGCACCTTGGAAGGGTTCAGAGGATCCTTGGGATCAATGAATGACGTTGGGTGAATCTGAATGTTAGACAATTGAATGAGATCACCACCAACATCATGGGCAAGCTTCAACCCATCACCTGTACTCCACACTCCATTTGTGGATGGTAATCCAAGCATTTTGGGCGAGTAAGAGGACAAAAGTTCCTGATTGAGGGCATATCCACCAGTGGCAAGGATAACGGCGTTACATTTGATTGACTTGGTGACATTTTTCTTAGAATCATAATATTCAACGCCAGTCACAAAGGTTTTATCATAATCAGTCACAGAAGAGTCATCGGTAAGCACTTTCTTCACGGCTGCATTAGTAATGATCTTGATGGAAGTTTTTGTTTCGATAAACTCAAGAAGACCCTTCATAATGAAAGCACCTGATCCCATTGCCTTATCACCAGGCCTAATCAGTTGACGGTGAGTTCTGGGACCACTGTGGCCTCCAATCTGAGCCATTTTCTCAAGGGTAACTCCATGATCATCAAGGAATTGGACAGAGGCGGCAGAGTCTCCAGTTAATTTATAGACATTCTCAATGTGACCATGTTCAGATCCAGCTTTAATGGTATCTTTGGCAAATATATCAACAGAATCTTCCAAACCACCAGGAATCTTGATTGAGTGGGGGGTATTCACAGCATTAATTCCAGAAGATGCCTTTTGTGAATTTCCACCAGTCCTAGAGAAAAGAAAAATGAAGGAATATAAGTTGTAAAATGATTATATCACACAGAAATCATCGAAAAACTATTCGTCTAAATAAAACATACTTATCAGTTTTTTCAAGGAGGGTTACATCAGCACCATTCTCGTAAGCTTCAATAGCGGCACTTAGACCTGCTAAACCACCTCCAACTACAACTACGGAAGACTTTCCAAAAACTCCATCCATGATGACAAAGATAACAAATAATAAGGACAAAAAGTTCAATAGTTTCATAATATATTGAAATTGTTTGTGATAATTTGATTGTTCGAAAAAAAAATTAGCAATTATCGTTCGTTCTTTGGATTTCTTCGCGAAGCCCCTATAATCAAGCGAAATCAATTATGAGGGTGAAAATACCCCTCAAAAACAGATTTCATGGGATGAAGCTTCAAAATTAGCTAGAAATAAACATTGTTCATATCCTAAAGAGTTTTATTAGGTATGGACCGGCTCTGCAATACCTTTTCAAAAGGTATTATGCAAGTTGCATGTGTGACAAGCTTACGCTTGCCTTTACAGGATATTATTCGTAAAAATAACAAATTCAAAACGTTTTATTACCTAAATTATCTACGATTAGGTTGATTTGATGCTAATTGAACGAATAAATTTTGTTTTTTTGGATATACAGTGTTTTTGCAGCAAAAATATGTTTATTTCAAATGTTTCTTTTCTAATTTGTATTTTTTGTTTGATCATTATTAATTTTACTTCAACTGAAACCGTCAAACGCTCTATAGATGAAGACGAGCTTTTTGATGATGTTCTAGATATTATTGATTCATTTTCAGAAATATCAGATATGGTATTTCCATCAGATGATTTTTATTCCGTTTTAGATAATCTTGATCCATCAGTTGAAGAGTTATGGTCGGATGATTATCCCCAACACCAAAATATTGTTTTTTCCGTTGCAAATACGATAGATTCAACTATATCTGAATATACGAAACATGTTAGAAAATTTTCCAGTTTATTAATTGAGAATCTCGAATCCACTTCCACTGGCAGTGTGACTAAAGATGAGTTTGACAACGTTTTTCGTTCTTCTTCCGAGCCCTTTGATGAAGATTCAGATATCATTTCTGTATTATCGAAATATTCTCCTTCAGATCAGGTTAACCCAGTTTCTTTTGAGAGTATTTCTGTTCATACTCCATCTCGTGCATCTACATCGGATATTCGCTTCTCATGTAAGTTTGAAGACAGTGATACTGCATGTTCATCGCCTCAAACCTGCGTTTTACATTCATTTCAGTCAACTACCAATTCAGACAACAAGAAAATATCATCCATTTCCCATTCTTTAGCTTCCTCCTTCGAAGATCTTAAAGCTGTCCACTCTAGTTCGTCTGAAAACGAGCATTTAAACGAAGATAGCGAGTTCATGTGGAATATTATTGCAGATCCAAGTGGCGCCTCTTTCTTCTACCCTTCCGTTTACATGACAAGTTCTTCCATATTAACGAGTTCCCTGAGGACAAGATCACTGTATGACCGTCGTTATAGTAACGTATATGCCAACTCTTCATCCTTGGGCATGCGTCGTGGAGTTGTGTTCCTCATTGACACTTCTATTGATCCGATTCTAAGTGAAATAATGAAATCTTCTGTGTCTATTTATATACTAAACATTTTATACCGTTCTATTATGAATGTATTTGAGTCTCTTGGTGATAACGATTGGCTTGGAATTGTATCTGGTGATGAGGTCTGGCAAGGAGGTATCATGATGGTGGATAGCGATTTTAACTGCTCGAATCCCAATGGCGATTTAGAAGATATCGATGACACTGATCGTTTGAAATATGGGTTGATGCAATTGAGAGATGAAACAATTCGATCCGTTGTTCGCAATGAACTTTCAACGTATTTTGAAAGTTTGTTTACATATGTTAACGATTCAATATCATCAACGGCTGTATTTTCAACCAACTTAACAGTTTCTGGCAATTCGCCATTCGTTTCTATTTCAGCAGCCTCTTCCACGTACGATGCTGAAAATAATCATCCTCTGTTCGGAAGCACCACTGCTGGGTTGACTGCTCTTTCCTCGGCTATTAATCCGACGGTATCTCTCAAAACGGTGCTTAAAGAACGTCTTCGGAGTGATCTCGGATGGAGTTCATCCCAGCAGAACATGTCCTCCTTTCGGCCGCTTCCACACTCTTCTCCGCTGCATATGTTCGTATTTTCATTGGGTTCATGCATTCATTTCTACTATCCTCAGTTCCTTCTGAAAGAAAGACGCCGTTTACTGAGTGAATACTCCAATTTCTACACTCATTTCTATATTATTGATGTGTTGTATCATATCAATAACGGAACCATCAGCCAACTTGTCAAGGATGAGATGTTACTTACGTCAGAGTATTCTGACAATGCAGATAACGACATTGATTTATCCTTTAAAGGTCATTATCCGTGCTTGCTTGACTCTGTTCTTGACAACCTTGAGGAATTGTGTGATGCCTCTATGACAAGGATCTCTTTACTCCGTGGTGTTGATATTATTGCAAATATCGTCAGAAAGAACGATATTTCCCTGTTTAAATTGCATACAAAATCAGCTCTCCAAGAAACTGTCTTTCAACATCTTGATAGTTGGTTGGGATGTAAGATTCTTACACCCTTGGTGACTGAAATGTCTGAAATTCCATCGTCAATTCTATTAAACTACCTTCTTGAGGAATATATTGATGACAATAATGAGAAAGAGGAAGCAGAATCTGATCGAAATGCTGTGGATTTGCTTCAGAAATATGCTTTCATTGATATTTCAACAGAATTAGATCCAATTGTTAACAAAGTCGTAGTAACATTCTCAATTCCGTTATTATCACGTTCAGGGACATTTTATGGTGTTTATTCTTCCAGTTTTGATTCAAACTATCTTAACGAACTTATATATTCAGATTCGGCTTATTATGCCCTTTCTGACACAGTAACAGTCGATTTCAACCCATCACAGTCGTATTTAATGTTATTTGACCCCAATAAGAAGACCCTATTCCACCCTTCCCTTCTACCAACTCGAATTGATGCAAATACCATGGATATTGACGACCTTGAAAACCTCATTGCCACTATTTCTGACGATAGTGATCCGATTTATTTGAAATCAGTCAATTCGTCGACGGGATCAGAGATATCTTTCAAGGAAGAGATCATCGATGCATGTTTTGATGAGGATATTGTCAACGGTTCTGTCATGGCCAAATCATTCCATCGTCTCCACGAATCCATCGCCCTCCCATCTCTTCTAACCGTACAATATGAATGGACAGTGTTATCGTGCGGATTGCAGTTAGTTTTGGGTGTAAGTGAACTCGACATGTATCGTGTTAACCGATCTGGCCCGACTGTGGCTTGCGATACATCAATGCCCAGTGTGTACGACAGCGATTATACTCTCGCCGATGAAAACAACCCTTTAACCTCTCCGTATGAGCCATGTTTCCAGCCGACAGTGTTCTCCCACGTCTCCCATCTCTCACAAGAGGAACTCTCTGCCCTTGGATGGGAATATATTCCCGAAGATTCCAGTGAATATCCTTCTCTTGGCGGATTGTATGTTTTATTTGGGAATGAAGTCTTTGGCATTCCTTCTGTCCTCCAAGAGAATGGGCTTTATGGGGAAGATGCGATATCATTCGACGTGGCAAAAGATATAAATCGTTATTTGATAAAACAACCCTGTGATCGTGAATATTTCAGTGATCAAGAACTGGATGATATTCTCATTATGTCAATGTTAACTTATTACTGGGAGTATAGTCTCATTCATGGAGAATCACAGACCACATTTGGACAGTTTCTGTTCGATATTCTAATGTTTACAAGGGCCGGAGTGTCTTTGTTGTCACCTGAATCCCCCTTTGATTTCTCTTTCCATTTTGAACAGAGATTTTGGGTGAATTTCTCTTACGCCAACGCTGACATGCCTTTGTTTCTGTTTGCACCTTTTAGAATACAACCCACAAATGTTTTCCTAATTTCTGCTTCCATTCCCATCGTTATTCCTACTTCCAGTGGGAAAAATGTTCCTTTTGCCGTTGCATCTTACACGCTATCTATGACTTCGCTCTCCAATTTCTTCTCGAATACGATATGCGGCGAGTCATATGCATCGTGCATTCTCGTGGCTTCCAATGGTGATTTTATTTTTTCTTCGAATTCATACCATTCTAATGAAATATTTTCAACCAATGTGACCAATAGTTTGGCTAATATTCGTGAAATTGCTCCAGATTTGTATTATTTCCTTCTGAAGAATGAGATTTTCTACGAGTATGAGGTTTTTATTCCTTCCACTGGAGAGTATGATGTTTTGTCAATTATTAATATCTCTGGATTCACCCAAACAGCTACAGTTGTCCAAGATAGCTCAGATTCCTCTTCTTCATCAACTACAAGGACGATATCGTATCATGTCGGTTCCTTCGAAGATGAATGTTCCGATGGAAGTTTCTCAACAGTCGTTTATTCTTTCAATTCTGAGTATGACTATATGCTTTGCGTGATCATTGACTTGCCTGATGTTCCAATTTGCTCATTAGAAGATGAAGAAGCCTCAGAATTTGATATTTGTGAAGAATCAATGGCGAGTATCACAAGTTCAGCTCACTGGAAAATTGCGAATATTACAGAATTATCAGCTCGGTCTGATAATGAAACCGATGGTAAATTCTATTTTGGGAAACATGATGTTCAAGGGTTCAGAGTGACCGTTATTGTATTCTGTACGCTGCTGGCAGTTGTAATCTTTTGGGAATTATTTCACCACTGAGTAGTCTCTCTCTCTCTATCTTTCTTTCTTCTGACGTGGTATTTATATATATAATTCGTTCCCAATTCAAACCATACCAGCAATATTGTCCACTGCCTTATGGGCATCTATATATAGATGTTTTATTCATGTTTTTTTTTTTTTTTTTTTTTTTTTTTTTTTTTCTTGGTTCTTGGTAATATATATTTATATTTTCTTCCGTCTAAAATTACTTTTTTTGCAATCATTGTTCCACAGTCATCTGTACATCATGAGATTAGATAAGCTGATAACACAGTTAACTGGAATCATGACGTTGTAATAGTCTAAATTCAATTTATTTTGTCACCTGTGCCATGCCATTCTTCATCAAGAGAAATATCTCTCAATTGAGATGTGTGATTGAAATCTCTACTGTCCTTGTGAATCTATCACAAGATAACCTTCTTGCTCCTTCTGTTCTGCTCAACTCGACGTACAACACTCTGGAGCATTCTGTGGACACTCTGAATGTATAATAAATGCACTGTATCAACAGGTAACGTCACTTCTCTTTCAATTGCAGTGTCAATGATCTTACATAGTTCATGCATGGCAGCGTGACACACAAAGGATGAACCAGGAGAGCTGGGAGGTTTGATGGGTCTATCTTTAATCATAACATCACCATCCTTTGATTTTTTATGGCTACTCGCCCGCAGGTGTGATTCACACATTGTCTTGATGGCTTCAATTCTTTCCCCAACTCGATCACCATATATTATGATGGAAATGACCGAAATTACTAATACTTGAGGAATTCTAACCAAAGAAATTCGAAGAAGACATCTTGGATCATCATGGAAGACAATTGTGAGGACATTCCACATATGAGGAAGGATTTGACCAAATCGAAGAACAAAATATGGGAATTTTGAGAGACGAAAGATTTCTTGTTGAATTTTTGAGTGAGTTTTGAGATTCCATTTGCAAGATCTGAGAATAAAAAGTTCAGCAGTCGTGATTTGTGAAGCAGTTACAGTTTCTTTCCCCAAATACGAAGAGAGATATGAAGGAGTTATTTTGTTAATATTATTCGATTCTAAAGCCTTTGACGATATAGATAAGGCAGCTAATATTGCAATCTGATGAGAAATATCAGGGGCAAATTCATATTTTGTGATTAGAGTCGGATCTCTTCCATCGCTTGAACACCTATCACGCGATTTAGTACATAGAGTTAAATATAATGTCAAAGCACAAAAACAAATAGGTTTTCTGATTTGTTTCTCTTCGCATAGATCCATTATCTTCGTGAACAGTTCCTTATAAATTACAACCATAAGATCAAAATATTAACAAAATAAGTGGGCCGAAAGATGATTAAATTAGAACTAGTTGAAACCAAATAAAGAACAAAACAACTTCAGATGATACATAATCATGAGATTGGTGGAATTGAACAGGCTGGAAAATCTTATTTTGTAATCAAATCAATGTTTAATTGGATAAATTAGAATCTCTAAACATAATATTTTTCATATTCAAACCCAAAAAATGTACCAATGTGTTATGTTAAGCCCTATGACGAAAAAAGTATCTAAAATTCAAATGAGACCATAATTCTCAAAAAGAGGGATAATATCAAATATTCAAGTTATGATAATACAATTTAAGGGTATCCTTTATTTATGATCTCATGATAGAAAGAAGAAAACATCAAGAAAAAAAGCAATCCAAAAAAAGTGGGTTATGACGCATCATGAGTCGAATTTAGTCTTACGGTTTTGTTTTTTCCTTAAGAAATCGAAAGGAACGTATCCATATTCCTTCCATTTCTTCATTTCGTCAAGAGCAGTAAGAACAACCACAAAAGCAAGATACATGAACAAAATGGGCCAATAGACTGGAATATCAAATACTTGGAAGAGAGTAAGGAAAAGACAGATCAAATGACTCTTCACAAACAACCACCAAAACTTGAATTCAGGTAATTGTGGAATGAACGGTTTGTATTCGTCATCTCTCTCATCGGCCTTGTTTGGGAGTTGAAGCATTTCCAGTCTGAGACCGTCTTCATCGTCAAACATGAAGTCACTATCCATAGGAATAATTTCATTGGGAGAGTGAGATTGTGGAGCTCCAAGGGGCGTAATAAAAAGGAGGAAATGGACTATAATATACACATAGAGGCAATACATTACAAGAACATAATGGAATGGGCTTGAAGTGAAGACACAACGCAAAATAAACAGAAGAGCTATTACAGCAGCAATTATCCATCTACCGGTTTTAAAAGGTATGGTAAGATTAAGATATTTATCAGTCACATGATCCATTTTGGTTTTATAATGTTTAACGATGGTTGGGAGGGTTGTCTGACCAGGAATGAAGTCAGACCCATTATATTCCGTTGTTTTCTCATCAGCGTCCATGATATTATTTCAATGTTTCAAAAATTTAATTGGGGGACCTTTGGATATCTGTGTGATACAGGAAAAACTAATATTCGAAAATCAACTTGAAGTTCGTCCGATACTTGCTATCCATCTGACAGCGATAAATTGGGAAAACAGATGGATTAAAAATATTTAAAAATTAGGATATTTATTGAATAAAACAATATTATTTTCCAAGTATTGGAATCCAAGATCCAGATCTGCTAGCCATCCTTATGAGAAAGAAAACCAAAATTGTATATGATAAAAGTTCTTTCTAATTCATAAATAAACAAAAAACTAAAATAAAATGGATGTATTCTTTGTAATTTGAAAGAAATCACTTTCCAGATCGTTTTGGCCGTTTTGGCATTTTAGGAATGACAATTTTGGCTTCTTGCTCGTCTTTCGATTTGGGTGGGACATGAATAATTGGCTTTGGAATCGTTTTTGTATGAATGGGAGGAGGAGATACTTTTTCTATATGATGTGAAGGAATAATATGACTTTGTATGGGATCAGGACTTAATATTGTGCTATGATGAAGCTTGGATTCTACTTCTTTGGGCTTGATTTTTTCTTCTTTTTCAATATGAATCAAAGGAATACTTGGTGGCAATCGGGAAGGAGGAGATGGGGAGACCGACGATTCTTCAGGGAAAGAATCAGGATCGTGTTGTATAGAATAACTGGATGAATCCACTGATGTTAAGATTTGGGAATGAGATCCCTTGGATATAATAAAAGATGATGATGGACCAACATCGATGTTTAATGAAGGTTTTCCGAGCATATGTCCAAGAGGTGAGGCTCCTGCTATACGTTTAAATCCTCTAGGTGGTTTAATTATATCTTTATCTGTTTTTTCAACCGTAGATGAAGTTGGTTTGGATTCTTTGTTATTTGATGAGTTTTTTTTCTTGAAAAGCAAAAATTTACCACTTTTACCTTTCTTTGATTGCATTTAATGCATACCCAAAGAACTTATCGGTACAAAATCGCGAGAATAGCGAACTTCGTCATATTCCATCTGTACGATAATAAATTCAAATATTGAACCCTAATATTTTTTAAAAATGAAATAAATTTATTATTTTGCCTCGAAAATTTTACAAATTTGGATAGATTCACCTAGGGATAAAATCTAAATTTATGCAGTAAAAGCTAATTTATTCACAAATATAATATAATTTAATATAAAAAAATACCTTTCAATCATGGTTTTCCCTCAAGTGGAATCGAGAAATGAATAAACATTGATATTCCAGCAAATCAACATTATTCAAAGTGTCCAAATTTCTGAAATGTTTACATTCTTCATATATTCAACTGAGAGACCTAAAAATGGATTATAAGCTATTTGATCGGGCTTTTCTTCTTCTTTTGACACGTCATGCGTGGTTTCTTCCTCCATTTCTTGAGAATATTTCAATAATTTCCCAAATCCACCAGAAACACCTTTATCTTCAGTTGTTGCCACAACGTCTTCTTTTCTATCAATAACTTCGGCGGGTGATTCTTTATCTTTTGAAAACCTCACTCCAAAATCAGGCCGCATCACAACTATCTCAACGATTCCTTTAACTTTGGTGAAGATTTCTGTGCACCTTGACCCAGGAGCAATCCTAAATCCATATATATTTTCTTTGGCCTTACCTTTAACCATAGAGAGGGTAGTGATTGTCAGAATATGTCCAAATTTGGACGAATTGACGACATCTAATTCACAAACCTTACTTAATGGTATCGAAACGTTAAAATTTGGAGTATTTTGAGAGAACCAGATAAATCTCAAGTTAGTCAACACGGCTTCTCCCAACCAACCTTCATCTTTGACGACACTACATACCCCACCGTATTGTTCGACAATAATTTCATTCGGAAGAAGTCTAATTTCACCAGCTTTAAATAAACTGGCTCGTAACAAAACATCTCTGAATGTATGAGAAGTATCATAAGCTCTTCGAACCCTATGGACGGCAGAAAACATCCCCATTCTACCACCGTTATGGAGGAAGTTGAAATTATATCTTGTAACTCCCGAAGTTGCAGATATATGAAGAGCATGCATTCCTTTCGATTTATCAGCATCTTTTACAGCTTTTACATATAAATTATTAACACATCTCCAACCTATCGATATGTTGATCGATTGTTTTTCAAATAGATACCATACTATTCTTAAATTTGTTAACACTAAGGTTCCTTTCAATCCTGGGTTACCAAGAAGGTCAATCACATTTTCAAATCTGACAATAACTCTTTCGCCAGGAATTTTTGTCACATCTTCAATCTTATTATCAAAGCGCACCGTGCAATCTTGCCATATTGACAAAGCGAACTTTACACGGTCCTTACTCCTTTTTCCAAATACTCCCATGGTCAAAATAAATTTGATTTATAATATATATTAAAAATATGTCAGTATATTTAACAAAAATGTTAAGAATGTTACAAAAAGAGGAGAAATTCTCTTTTGGAAGTTGCGACGGTTTTTAACGACCATCTCATTGATTCAATCTATTTTTGAGGGTCTTTTTGTTTTTTAATTGGGACATATAATCAAGTCAATTCCATAATACCGATCATGACTAACTAATTTAGCGGCGAAACTCCGAAAATGGTTTTGGGGCGTAATCGAATAATCCAAAGATTAAAAAAAATAAATTTATGATTTTTAAGTATTGTTTCGTATAATTACATCAATAGATCTTAAATAGGGAAACGATTTACAATCAACAATTTCAATCAGCTGTCTTGGTAGGGATGGATAAAATATTTGCTAGGTTTGTTTCTGCTTCTTCTCTGGAAGCTCACATAGGACCTTTACCAGATGAAGTTATGGCTCTAGATCCTTCCATGGATCGAGAGTCACTTTCATCGCTTATTAATCAATTATGTGATCTTCCAAAGAGGAAGGAATTTGATTTTATTATAAATGGCAATAACTTTTTATTGTCAGATTTAAAATCTACTATTTCGTCCTCCTCCTTAACTGAAGAAGATGAAATAGAAATTGAAGTAACCCTTGCGCTTCCAGAGCCCAAGCCTCAACTTTCAGCCCCCCATGACGATTGGGTTAGTGCAATTAAAGTATATTCTCATGATAAAATAGTGACAGGATCATATGATGGAACAATCCACCTCTGGAAGTATTGTGATGGAAAAGAAGAAGATGTAGAACCGGCATATTTTTCTGATTTATCTGCATATGCAGCCCATACTGATCCAATTAAAGATATTGATGTCTTATCGTTTGAAACTGGCGAAAAATATGTTGTTACTGTTGGTTTAGATTCAAGGGTTTCTCTCTGTCGTATCGAAGAAACAGATGAGTCTGCATCCATTTCATATGTGACCGATCTTGGCGAGCACGATGATAGCATCCTTACTACAACCTCAATGATATACGGTGATAATGGAATCGTCTGTGTTGGAGGAAATGAAGGAATAATTTCTGTATTTAATCTGTCAAATACTGGACTCTCTGGTTCAACCGATTTATCCTCTGCGAAGCGTCGCAAGAAGAGGAGATCAACAGCTTCCTCTCTCATCCCACCTCAAAAGGCCTCCCTAAAGCTTAAAGGTCATTCCCACGCTGTTATCTCATCCATTCTCACTGCGAGTAACCTTTATACCGGTTCAGACGACCATTCTATTCGGACATGGGATATTAAAACGGGAGAGTGCACTGGAGTCACTGTGTCTCCTTCTGTCGTGACCGATCTCGATGTTCGCTCTCCATTCCAGTCCCCTGTGCCCACATCTCCTTATCTCCTGGCTTCTGCTCACTCCGACCGTCGTGTTCGTGTGTGGGATATGCGTGCTTCCGTGAGGAAACGTTTGACTGCCACTCTGGTTGGTCATAAGGGAATGGTTCAAAATGTATCATTTCCACACCATGAACTCTCTTCCACGTTACCCTCTTCTCTCTCGAGAGCACTTCTTTCTCACGTTTTGCTCTCTGTGTCCTTCGATGGTAAGACCAATGTATGGGATCTTCGTTCACCATATGTTCCTCTTTACTCTATTGATACTCGAACCGACGGACTCGTTGCTTCTTCTAAGCCCAAATCAGGCGAAGATGAAGCCAGATGTCTTTGTTGCGCGTGGCCCATGTTCGACAGAATGTTTGTTGGCTGTACCGATTGCTCTTTACGGTGTTACACCCTTGATATATAATAGAATCTAGATTATCTTGAAGAAATGATTTCTTCCATTGCACCATAAAAAAGATAATAAATAAAAAAAATAAATTTTGATTTATACAAATTTTACATTATTCTCTAAGAAATATTTGTTAAATTTACATTTTTGCTTGCTATCAGAATTTTTGTGTTTTTTTGCTAGTTTTCGAATAATTACTTAAAATTTTAGACTTATAATGCCAGCAAAGAAAAATTCAATACAATATGCATCCTCTCTTTCATCTCATCAAGTATCTGAAGGTCCAATGCCTGCGCTAGATATCTCTTCAACTCCACAATTCCAAAAAGCATATGCTGCCGCATTAAAATCGGTTCAAGCTGATCCAAAATGTTCACC
>BQXS01012428.1:2172-19938 GCA_024181965.1 Aduncisulcus paluster
CTTCAACCTCCTCATTATAGGCTGGAAATACGTATCCAGTTGTGAACCATTCAATATCGGCCTCACTTTCACTCTCGAACTCAGGTTTGTCGGCTTTCCATGACTTGAGATCCTTAAGCATATCAGACACAAGAAGAACTTTATCGGGGTTACTCAAAGCTTGACGAACTCCTCCAATGGCGTGTTTTTGACTTCCTTGGCCTCCGTTTGGCCTCGCTTCGAGAACCATGACATTGACCTTCTCACTATCAGTGGCTTTCATATTCTTCTCAGCAATGGACTTAGCAAAGGCTATTCCAGCACTTCCAGCACCAGCAACGACAACGTCAGTGTACAAATGGTCGCACTCACATGATGTGGGCAAAGGTCTGGACTTGAAAACAGATGGAACAAGAGTGGCTGGAGCAGAGGAGACAAGCTTACTGGTAGGAACATGGTGAGTGTACATGTGTGTCTTCCTGTCAAAGTTCCCTCTCTTCTCTTCCTCAACATCAATTGGAACATCTTTTTCTGGGATGAACTTGATGTTTTTGATTGTCGAGGCAAGAGCTGCAACGGGGGTCTCAACAGAAAGTGGACGTTTCTCGAAGAAGAAAGGAGCTCCCCCTTCTTCAGCAAGCACACGATTAATCAACTGGCCACAGCTCTTTCCACCGCATGTTCCCATTCCCAGACGCGTGTCAGCCTTGATACTTGCAAGATCCACGTAGATCTGGCCTCTCTCATTCCGTGGAGCAGGAATACCAGAAGCTTTCTCGTTCCTTAGGACACGATCAAGGTAATGACGGATGGCTGAACGGGTCTCGTGAAGTGAGACTCGCTCACAACGACATATGACAGTTTTCTTCTCACGCTCGATCTTGGAAAGCATTTCTTTCGTCATTTCAGCCTCCTTGGCCAAAGCTTTCCTTCCTTCTTCCTCAGAGACGGGAACACAGCCGACAGCATACTGGGCCTCAGGCATCTTAAGCAACACACTCACGAGCATGCGCCTGTTCTTGTCTCCCTTGACAATCTTGACATCACGAACAATATGAATTCCCATATCCTCGCTGTCACGGGACACCAAACGAACATACCCACAATTGCGCTCGAAGGGTTTCTGTTTCCTATGTTCTTTGGCCTTCTCAAGCATGGGATTGAGTCCTGGGAGTTCACAAGGGAACGTGATCATGACGGCATCCTTATCAGGTCCACAGATCTTGGTGCGAGTGTCAGCAAGTGTAATAGCCATTCCAGGGCAGCGACCAACACAGGCCCCACACCCAATACACTTCTTCTTGTCATCAATCACGGGTGTTCCTGTAATACGGTCCTCAACAAGGTTGAGAACACCAGTGGGACAGTACGCATGGCAACTATCACATGGTATCTCTTGAACACAGTGAAGAACGGGAGTAATGGCATTGGCACGGAGAGTAACAGGAGGGCGAGTGATAGTCTTACCTGGATGAGAACATAGCATATCCGCAAGGACTTTCTCACTATCTTCGTCAATGTCGCGCATCCCTTCAGGGAGGACAGAGAAACGATCATGGGATTCGGGATCATATTGTATTCCGGCATTCTCAGACAGAATGTCAACAGCAATGTCTCTTCCGACAACTTTTCCCATGAACATGGCATGGGAAGCTTCAGCAATATGCCCAGCATCTCCTGCACGCCAGGCTGGAATACCGTAATGTTTACATTTGAAGTAGAGGTCATTCACAGGAGTGAGACCAACAGCAACAAGAACAGCATCAATGTCTTTCCATTCTTTCTCAGTTCCAGGAATAGGCGTCCATTTATCATCCAATTTGGCAGTTACAACGCTACCAACACGCGTTCCATCAGCATTGGGCTTAGCTTCAAGGATAGTGTGTCTGCAATGGATAGGTACACCACAGCGTTCCAATTTGTCCCTGTGGACCTTGTATCCGATTGTTTTAGGACCTCCTTCAATGACGGCCTTGACATTGATGCCAGCTTGGAGACAGTGGAAACCGGCAACGAGACCAACATTTCCTCCACCGACAATAAGAACATTCTTCGCCATCTTCACCAAATCACGATTGACAAGTGTCTGGAGAGCACCAGCCCCATATACACCTGGAAGAGTATTTCCTGGGAAAGCTAGAGTTCTCTCCATGGCTCCTGTGGCCACGAGAACACGCTTGGGCTTGATGAGGGAATATTCTTCACGGATACTTCCATCAGGGTTCCTGAGACGACGGTTGACACCAATGTACCCATCCTCGAAGGCACCAACGGCATTGGTTTCATTCCATACCGTAACAGTATCCTTGCACTCCTTTTCGAGCCTATCTGAAAGAATGTTGGCAATTTCGAATCCTCTAACTCCGGCGTTGGTCTCATCTTTGCTTCCAAAGAAAGTGTGGGTTTGGAGAACAAGTTTACCTCCGACTTTATCCTTATCATCGACCATCAAAATATTTTTAACACCGGCTTTGTTTAAAGAAAAGCAGGCTGAGATTCCAGCAGGTCCAGCACCAATAATAAGAACATCAACTTCCTTAACAGCGACATCTTTGTAATCGGAAAGAGTTTTGGTGGTCGCAAAAGCAGAAGATTCGAGTTCACCTTTCTTTGACTCGACAAATTTCTTGTTTTCAGCATCAGAATGAGGCTTGAGAGATTGAACTTCCATATTGGGGGTGACTGGAGTGACACATGATTTAACAACGCCCAAACCCTTATCTACGAATACACTACATTGACCACATTGTCCAGAGGCACAAAATAAACCCATAGGGCTTCCATCTTTAGAATGGAAAGAAAACGCATCAATTCCGTTAGCGACAAGAGCTGAAGCGATAGTTTCACCCTCACGAGCATATAGTTCTGTTCCATTAAATGTAAAAGGAATAGTGGCATCAGATGTTTCCTTTACGATAGGATGATCGTCGATCCTTCTTGAGGTTAATGACGTAGAAATTCCCCTAATTAGTGGGGAAGAAGCAATTTGTTTCAATAAAACGGGCTTCATTCTACAAAAAAGTAATTTGTTGTTTCGTTCAAACTCGTTATTATTCTTTCAACAAATGTCAAATGTAAATAAGAGGGTAAAACAATAAAAAAGTGCATTGTTTGGAGGAAAATATCCTAATTATCTGAGAACAAATTCTTAGTATGCAATATATATAAGTTTTGACTTTTTCTTTTAAAAAGAATCTTTTTCCTTCTCTATGCAACAACTTGTAGCTATTTTTATTTTTTATTTATAATTTATTTGATGTTCTTTTGATTTTTTTCCTATTGGAACTTTAATTTTTTCGAGCATTGAAGTAAACTACTGAAGTTTTGGAACTTCGGTTGAAAAGTTGAACTTTTGCTATATATAATTCATATTTCTTGGCTAAGTCACTTCATTGAATGGAATTTTTCCATGAATATAAACCTGGAAATACTGTTGAATACGGCCAAGGCTTATTTAAGGCCGCAAAAGCCTTTCAAATAGAACGGCAACAAAAATATGAAGAATCACAGAAGAAAAAAGAAGAAGAATATAAGAAATATTCCTTCAAACCTGATATTATAGTCTGTGAATGTACTCGTGGGAGAAAACCATCAGCAGTTTTTGATAAATTATACCAATCAGCTCTAGAAGTTCGAGCTGAACAGGAACAAACAAGGAAAGAGGCAGAAGAAAAAAGACTTGCTTCTTATTCATTTCAGCCTAATTTAGAAACTCCTAAGAAAGGTGAAAAGGGTCAGAAAAAACGACCTGTTTCAAAAATTGCTCGTAGGGTTGAAATTAAGCGTCAAAGAATGCGAGAAAAGAAACTCGGGGTGTTTTCTGCTCTATATGACGATGCTACAAGGAGACATATGAGACAAGCTGAATATCATTATTGGTTTCCTGAAGATTACACTTTCCACCCCGATTTATCAAAGTCTTTTGCCACAAATTCGCGTTATAAAGCGTCCAAAAAGGTTGCTTCTACTCCTCCAAGCGAATTAAGACGTCGAGATATGGTTGATAGAGCTTCTATTCCCAGAAGCCTTGACGATGCCTTTGATGGCCATGAAATGACAAAATCAGAACTTTTAGGATCGAAAGGTGGTCCATCATCCGGTAAAAAGAAGTCAAACCGGACTGAGGGCATTGAAGATCTTATGAGTCCTGAGTTGCATGATCAAGGCAGAATCTCCTCAAGAAGACACCCAAAGACTCAACCTCTCCCTCGTCCTTCATCATACATTTCCTCCTCGATTGGTACTATTGGATCTATGTCTGGATCCCAAGGTCCTGTGTCTCGAAGCAGAGGTATCGGTGGTCCAGTTGAATCATCCACGAACACTGGGCTTTCTCTGTCTTCCTCGACGAAACCACGTCGACAATCTGCCCTCTCTTCCTCCTATGCCAAGACAAGTTCTGATTCTAGTTCTCCTTATATCGTTACTCCGGCGAACTTAACCTCAAGCTACCACGACCCGACATCATGTCTTCTTGCGTATGAAAAAGACAGTGAAACCATGGGAGGAAGTATATTCGACATGTTAGACGATGATAAAGATGGAATTTTATATGAAGATGATGTAAAGAGCAAAATGACTAAGTTATCATTTCCCGATGATAAAACGAAAGAAAAGGCCGTCAGTATCCTTTCAGAAACAAAATATCCACTTCTTAGGCCTCAATTTTTGAAGGAACTTAACACACACAAAAAAAAATGACCAATTTGCTCCATACGTATGGAGTCCATACTATTTGTAATACTATAGTTGTAATACTATAGTTGTAACTACGGTCTAATATCGGTGATAATACAGGTATTTATTCAATAAATATATGTCGCTGAGTCTCAGCCTAATGTTAGTTTATCTGGGATTTATGTCCGTGAACAAATTTATTAAAATAAAAGCGCAAAATCTCTTTACAATAATTTTTGGATCTCCCAGAAATGGAAGTCAAAAAAGTATTAATCTCTGCAAGGTGGCGACAATAATTAATTCGAATTATATTAATATAAAAATTAATATAATTATAATCCTAAAATAAAATAATAAAATAAACCATTGTAATATCAGTCCTGCTAACACTAAGATATCTCTCGCAATTTTATTCTTTTCCGAAAAACTTTTTCGTGATCAGATCACTGATCTCGCTCACTTGCAAGTTGCAGGGAGTCCATGAACGTGGCATAGACTTCAATTGGTATAAATGTATCTCAGTTACAGCATCTGAATCAAGCATATCGATGAAATACAAGGTCATAACTGGTGTGATTCAATGCGTTGGCAATGCAAATTAGCAATGGCACACACAGAACACACAGAGAGGTATTATTCCAAGTCTGAAATAATTACGAGTGCTTCTTTAGTGTTTTTGTGAGTAATGATACTCTCTTGGCCAGCAGTACCTTGAAATATTCGGATACATAATACATTAGCTTTCCCGATTGAAGAGAGACACATGAATATGAATAAATAAGGAATAAAAGGAATCATTGATAAATGACTCATTCAAGATAGTTTAATACCATAATAATGTATCAGACCGATCATGAGGAAATATCTATCTATATATATATATATCTACATATTGAAATAATCAGCTTCAGAAAGTGATCCAGAAAGAGAAGCTATTTTTAGATCTTCCTCAAGAAGAGAAGCTTTCTTCTTTTCAAGCCACATGCTCTTCATCTCATCAATATTTATAGGTTCAATGCCATGATCTTCAATGATAATTCCATCTCCAGAAGTCTGTTCTATTTTTATACTTTGAGAATCAACGTTAGCATCTTCAACTTTTTCAAACAATCTCGATTCTTGAGAAGTTGTGAGTGTTGAAACGACACCAGAAGGTTTTCTGATCAATGATTTCTTTTTTGTTCCAAAATTAGAAACTCTTTGAGAAGATGTCACTGCTTTGTCTATTTTTCTTTTCCATAACTCTTGTTTCCATTCTTTTTCAATTTTTTTCCTTTCAAATTCATGGACTTCTTCAATAAGATCAATCTCCCCATCTTCCATTTCCATTCCTATTTCATCTTCATGCAACGATAAATCTGACCTTGAGAAAGTCGAAGTAGATGTCCTATTTTTAGAATTTGAGCTAATTCTCGTTTTTTCAAAAATTCCCGACTTTGAACTTTTCCAACAGGATTCAATATCTTCCATAACAAGACGTCCAGCATACCACATGTCACACTCCCGTTTGGAATGACTAAAAATAGAAACATGAGAAGGTTTAATGAAAGTTTCATTTGTAGTTAACGACATATAGAAAAAAGGATCGATATTGAGTCTTTTCCGTTGTGAGAATGACAAAGCTGGGAGACTACTGTCTGATCTACCATCACTATATCCTGTAAATGGCAGTGCAGAATGCTGGGATATTCCTCCAAATGTTGTTCCACTTGTCACTCCATCCTTCTCTTTTGTTCCATTCTTGTTCCTTTTGGTAGGACCCAGATCATCTTTTTCAGATTCCATGTCATTTCCTTCTTCTTCTTCAATATCTTCCCCTTCTTCCTTTATCAAAGTTCCATTATTGAGTTCAATCTTTCGTTTTTCTCCTTCTTTCAACTCCCATTCACCGCATTCTTCCTTAGCTTTCCTGATATTTCCTTCACCACCACATGCAGCAGATGTGTATCTAATAATAGCTAATGGAAGAGATGAGAAAGTATCTGAATGGAAGGACAAAGAAGCGTTGAGTGTGTCAGCGAAGCTAAATGCATCCAATACACATTCATGAACGGATTCATTGAAAGACAACTCCGATAAAAAACACCCAGTTCTGTCTGAACGACTTGCATATTCATCGGATAGAGACTTGGTTTTCTTTGTTTTCATATCTTTTTCTTTCATGATTTGTGATTCTAATTTAGCTCTCCAATCTGTCTTTGTCCATAAAACTTCATGAATATGGCTAAATCCATCAAATAGAGTGGAGTTTACGTGGTAGGGAGAAGAAAGGAAGGAAGGTAACGAGGTGGAAATTGCTGGAACAGAGAAGGAAGAGGAGGAATGTGAGGGGTTTATAAGGGCGCCAGTGATTGCAAAACGAAGAGAAACTCTGAAGAATCCATCACACTTGGGAGGAAAAGGGGAATAATAACATGAATATCCAACGTCACGAAGAATATTATAAGAATCTTTAGTTGCTTTTGAATCACTCAAAGCACCGTCAACTTCACAGATATCAGTAGATGAAAGTGATATTGGCGGGGTTCTATTTTTAGATGATCTATTTTTAGACGCATCAATGAGATCAGATGATATCTTCTTCTTCTTCTTTATATTTTTGTTCTTTCCTTTTTTCTCACTAACACTAAAAATAGCACCACGACTGATGATCGGACTTTCTTCTCTGGAAATGAACAAAAGTCTCCTCCAAGAATGGATTCTCGATAAGGCAATGTCACTTGCACAAGACAATAAAAATGAAGGACAAAGAAGCGTTGAGTGTGTCAGCGAAGCTAAATGCATCCAATACACATTCATGAACGGATTCATTGAAAGACAACTCCGATAAAAAACACCCAGTTCTGTCTGAACGACTTGCATATTCATCGGATAGAGACTTGGTTTTCTTTGTTTTCATATTTTTGTTCTTTCCTTTTTTCTCACTAACACTAAAAATAGCACCACGACTGATGATCGGACTTTCTTCTCTGGAAATGAACAAAAGTCTCCTCCAAGAATGGATTCTCGATAAGGCAATGTCACTTGCACAAGACAATAAAAATGAAGGAAAAGAACTCAAATTAAATTCACCAAAATCAATTATTTTATCTTCTTTCCTTCTTTGTTTCGCCGTATCATACCTGCTTCGATGTTTTATCAAAAGATTTTGAGAACGATATTTTCTCTTCTCTTGAATTTCTTCAAGGTCATTTTGGCAATCATCACAAGCACAAAAACAGGATAAAGCAAAAGAGAAAAGCGTAGAAATGGATAAAATATTTCTATCGAACATTTTGACAAGGTCTTTACAAAAAGAAGGAGATACGATGGGAATGTCGTGAGGAGAAAGAGGAGGAAGAGGGAGAGGAAGAGGAGAGAAGGAATGATCATTGTCATTATCAATTTCTAACTCTTCTTTCTCTTCTTTCTCTTCTTTCTCTTCTTTCTTCTCTTCTCCTTTCTCTTCTCCTTTCTCTTCTTTAGATGTAATTACATCTCTCTCATTTTCAATCACCAAATCTTTTTCTTCTTCTTCTTTTTCTTCTTCCGAGTCATCAATATCAATAATATCAGATATAATATCAGATTTTTCACCCTTTGATTGAATGCCTTGAGTTTGCACTCTTTTTTTCACTCTGCATAACTCAGAATCAATAGTTTCAAGAATATTTATATTTATATCGTTGTCACCGATATCATTGTCATCAGACTGAGAAGGTGAATCTAAATTTAGACCATTATCAGAATCAGTGTCATTTTCTGAAGGTAAGAAAGGAGTCGAGGATGACTCGATAATCGCTGAGGATTCTTCTGAAGAAGAGTATGAAGGAATTGAAAATGATTCTTCAGAACAATAACTTGACGATATTTCCTGCTCTTTCTTTACATGCTCTTTCTTTCCCTGCTCTTTCTCTCCCTCAAGTCCTTTTCCCTCTTTCTCTTCAGTTCCAGTAAAACTATCTTCTTCTTCTTCAATCATGCCTTCCATACTAACCTTTTCCTTTGATCCATAAGCTTTTCCTTTCGTCTTCTTCTCTTCCTCTTCTCTCTTCTCTTCCTCTTCTCTCTTCTCTTCTTCTTCTCTCTTCTCTTCCTCCCTTCTCTCGCGTTGAGTTCGTTCGTAATCAAGCATGTGTACATACCTTCGGTCTTCCTCTATTTGTCTCCTTTCGCCAATCCATAGGACAATGTCTTTCTGCAGGGGTCTCAGAATATGTAAGGAAGGAGCTAAAGACGGAAGAAGAGACGAGAACACAGAGAGAGAGAGAGAAGTCAGAGGGTGTGCCAAGGAGGAGTTTGCAAGGAGAAGATGAGGAGAAGAGAGGAAAGGATACATAAACACAACCCTTGGAGGAATAATATTGTGATGTTTATGAGTCATTGGAAATGATGGAGGAAGAGGAGGAAGAGGGAGAGAAGAAGAGGAAGGTGGATCTGGAGATGGGAAAAGGGGACGGAAAGAGGAAGAAAAAGAAAGATTCTTTGTTGCTGTTGAGCCAAGGTCTTTTTCTTTTTCTTTTTCTTTTTCGTGCTTTGACATTTTTGAAAGGGATCTTTTATATCTTTTTTGCTCAGAATAAAACCATTTTTCATAAGCATCACAAAAATGGATTTGTTTTCGTTTTTTCTTATCATATATTGAAAATATCCATTTTTTAAATTGATTTCGCCAAAGATTAAAATTTGAAGAAAATGATTTCCATTGTTTTTCTTCCAATTTATGGTTTTCTAAAACCTTTGAGTCAATGGCTTTTTTGTCTTCGAGTTCTTTCTCAAATTTCATCTTCCACGTTCTAAAAATAGGAATGCTACCTTTTTGAACGTGTTTTGAGACTGGACACCAATCTAAAAATAGAACTTGAGATGAATTGGGTTGATTTCTGAGGGAAGATGTATTTTCACTAAATGAAGTGATATATGATATGAATTGATTTCCAGATCCAGAAGAAGTGGAAAAAGAATGATGGGGTTTGAAAGGGGATGAAATTCCACCATACATTTTTTGATAATATGAGTTAAATCTATTTTGATATCGTGAATAAGAAGTAGAATTAGGATAATATTTACGCTGATCGGCATCCATATCCAACTCTTTCTCAAATTGCTGAAGATCTCGCTGCTCTTTCCATTCTTTCCAAGATTCGACTTCTTTCGACTTTTCAAAGTAAACACTCGGCGTAATATGAATGAAAAAGTTTAGAGGAGGGAGTGATGACGGGGGTAATGGAACACGAGAAAGAGAAGGAGGGAATGGTGGAATAGAATAGGAGTTCGTTGAAGATCGAGAATGTTCATTTATCCAAGATTTCCACTCTTTATACCAGATATTCCACTTTGTTTCGAAATTATTCCAGGATTTAAACCAGGATATCCACTTTGATTCATGTTTTTTCACTGAAGCTTCTTGAATGACCCATTCTTGATTAATTGTTCCAATAGATGTTTTTATATTTCGCCATACATCAACTCCATCTTGAAATCCAACTAATATAAAAGGATTAACGCTTGATAAAAGCGGAGGGAGCTGTGAAAGGCCTCTAGGGTTAACCGGAAGAGCAGGATCGGAAGAAGGAAAAATATCAATTGTTAATTCTTTACGAAATTTTGTTGATGAAGGAATAAGTGTTTTAGCTCCACTCTATTAATGATTATAAGAAAAAAAAATATTAATACCAAAAAAAATCAAATAAAAACAAACTACTGGGGATAAATCGGAGAAAATGATGCATAACGTACCATTCAATGCATTGTGCGTTGGCAAATTGGGATATTATCAAGATTTTCAATCATCAAACAAGGCATCTTTCAGAATAACATCTCATTGTAACATATTATCGTTTTAATAGCTAATAATATTTACAAATACTTTTTTATTTTTCTTATTTTCTTTTAAAGCAACGAGATAAAATATTTGATATTTTCTCGAGCTATCCATAAATTTTTCAAAGAATCAAACCAAATTTTATTCTATAAAACCTCCTAAAACGGCAAATTAATCCTCAATGCTTCTGAATTTATTACATACCGAAAAGTTCCAAGTTTTTGTTAGTTTGAGTGCCAATGGAGCCGAAGATTCCCTCATGCTACCGACTCCGGGAAGCAATATCCAAAGTCCTTGATCTTGAGGATTTAAGTGAGGAAGCCAGATCCATATTAGAAAAGGTAATTATAGAAGATGATTATGCTCGTTTAATGGTTCATACAAGAAAAAAATGGGATAACAAAGAATATGAATCTGATATTAAGACAATAGAAGAAGCTCGTATTAAAGAATTACTCGATGAAGAGGAAATAGAATTTCAAAAACAATTGGATGATGTCTCGATTCATGCCAAAGCCGTTGATAAATATATAATGAAGATAAAAGGAAGGGAATATTCAAGCGAAGAGGAGGAAGAAGAGGGAAGAAGAAGAGGAGAGAGATGTAAAAACTGGTTGGATTACTAGAAGAGAATAGCTCATCCAATAATGGGTGAATTTTAAAAATAGAATGAAAATGTTTTTATATTAATCTAACTATTAAATTTATAACAATAGTAAAATTGCTCACATTATAATTGATAAAACGGAGATTGAATCTGTGTTTTCTTGGCGTTCATTGATAAGGAATAGTTCAAAATGGTATGTTTGTTTTTTATATTTGTAGTATTTTATGGCGTGTTCTGTTCTTTTGGGTTTATCTTTTTTTTTATAACTATAATTGAAATTATTCTATATTCAGGTAAAAAAGAAAAAAATAGCCTCTGTGGATGACATACGGTTGCCTACAAGTGCTCGTAAATTGAAATCAAAGCATCAGCCATTTGCAAATCAAAAGGAATATGTAAGAGCCCAAAATGCTGCTAAAGTGAAACAACTATTGGCAAAACCATTTATTCATGCGATGGATGACCATAAAGATAGTGTTATATCTCTAAGAAAACATCCTAAATCAAGTAATTTTATTATTTCTGGAGCTTGTGATGGTGAGCTTCGAATATGGGATGTGCAACATTTCAAGTCGTTATCAGCCATAAAAGCCCATGAACATTGGGTTACTGGAATATGTTTCGTTCCTAGTCAGCCTCAGCGTTTTCTTTCGTCGTCTAGAGATGGTTTCATTAAGCTTTGGGATATGCCTTATACAGGTGATATTTTGAGTGGTCAAAGTGATTTTATGGGCAAACACCATGATTTACCTGGGTCTTATGGAGTTCATGAATCCCATCTTGCCTCAAAGATTCTTTCTTTCCATTCTGGTGGAGCTATCAATGACCTTGATGTAAGTGCGACAAGCAATCAGTTTGTCACTGCAGGATCATCCACTCAACTGTGGGATATCACAAGAACAGCCCCTATCAGTCACATTGGATGGAATAGCGATTCCAGTGGTTTCTTCGAGTGTACGACCACAGCCATTCGTTTCAATCGAAGTGAGACTAACCTTGTGTGTGTATGCGATTATGACGGTTATGTGACCCTTTGCGATACTCGGACCAAGAAAGGATTCGGTAGATTCAAACTTGATGATAGACCTAATTGTTGTGAGTTTAATCCTAGAAATCCCACTGAGTTTATTGTTGGATCTGACAGTGGAAAATGTCGTTTATTCTCAATTAAAAATCTCAAACGTGCTAAACAAGTGTATGAAGGACACACTAATGCAGTTTTAAGTGTCGATTGGTCTCCTTTGGGCTCTGATTTTGTTTCTGGTTCCATGGATGGAACTATTCGTTTATGGGATACGAGGACGTTAGGCAAGAGCAGAGATCTCTACCACACTCGTAGAATGGGCCGTGTTAACACCGTTCAATACAGTGTGGATTCTCGGGTTGTCTATTCTGGGAGTGAGGATTGTAATGTTCGTGCTTGGAGAGCTCATGCAGCTGTCCACCACACAAAACAGATGAATGCAAGAGAGCAGGCAGCCAAACGGTATTCCGATTCTCTCATTAAAAAATATATTGATATGCCTGATATTCGAAAGATTCAGAGACAGAAATTTGTACCGAAGCACGTGAAATCTGCCCAAAAGAAAAGGAGGGAGCAGAGGGAGAGAGAGGTTGAGAAATCCCGTCATAAATATCGTTCAAAGTCAAAGAAAATAATTTAAATATATTGTCCAGATTTATAATACAACCTTCACCGATTCTCGAGTTCATGGTATGAATAGTCATTATAACTTGATCCACAATAAATTTATTGAAATTTCCCAAGAAATCCTTCTGCTTTTTTCGATCATAGTTTTTTGTTTGACTTTCCATTGAAATGGATCACTGATCAGCAAACTTTGAATGTGGCATTTTTCAATTGTTGCAGTTTGTGTTACATTCAATGCTAAACATTTTAAAATTGCGAAAAAAACAAGATTTATTGAAACAAAAAGATGAAATAATGGATGAAACTCTATTTTCTCCAATAATGAAAAGACTAAGAGAAGGTATGGCTTTTTTACACCAACAATGTATTTTTTATTCTTTTATTGAATAGTATTTTCTGTTTTTTCTTAGAATTAAAAGAAGCTACGGCATCAAATCCCTATTTTCGACCTTCATTTCCTGATTTATATGATTTTACCACCTTTTCATTTATTATATCGGCCGATGATGAATCAATATACGGAAAAAGAGATTTTAAATTTACTGTGCATTTTCCTGACTCTTATCCGCGAGTAGCTATGAAAGTGCGATGCGTAACTCCAATTTTCCATCCCAATATTTCCGAGCAATATTACCAAGATATTTCGAAAGCAAAGGATGGGATTGGAAAAGATTTAAAATTATTTTCCGTTCCTCGTGAACATCTCAGATGTTGTCATATTTCGGCCAGAGAAGGCAAAGATGAAAAGCGAGGCATAGATCAGTCAAAAATGTATCATTCTGGTGAGAAGACATTATATTTACAAAAGGGCGGTTCGGTGTGTTTGTCAATTCTGCGTGAAGATTATTCCCCAAAACTAACAATAGATGAGATGGTCCAATGTCTATTTATTTTATTATTGGAACCTAACCCAAAAGATCCATTAAATTCAAAGGCTTCAAAGGTTTCAAAAACCATTTTTTCGCAGATGGCTCATGGAGATATCCCAATTGATATTTTGATATAATCATCGGAAATAAATACTTTTATTGATCGTATAAGAATGTATTATTCTGATTTTTAACGATTTTAGCTTCTAAAGCAACTTCATTCTCGATTTATCAAACTCTACTTTATTTGACCACAATTAAAAACTTAATTGATATTTCTGACAATTGTACATTCATATGGATATAATAGATGAACAATCAGAGGGATTGAATATCCTGACACGCGAAGTAGAACATCTAAAACAATTAATAGTCTCTTCCCGAGCTCGTCTTATTCGTACAGTTGAAACATCATGTACAAAAGCCAAAAACACATGTTTATCCGTCAAAGAAATTATTTATCCCACAACCCAAGCTATCTCACATCCTTTCCCAAAAAGCGATTCAAAAGCCGCCGAATCGTTATTATATCAGCCAATTGATATGATGTCTATTGCTTCTGTTCCTCCTAGAAGGGGAAGTATAAGTAATATTTTAGCCAATTCCTTTATTCCCGATATATCCCGCCATACTCGTCCAGTCGAAGTGGAGGAAGCACTTTCTCGATGCCACCCCTTACCTGCTTTCTCCAAAGTTCCTGAATTAATGCGAAAGGATACAGAAGAAGCGTATTGTGGAGCCGAACACATCATTTTGAAATGGGCTGCAAACCAACGTCATAAACAGTTATTAGCGATTCAAAAGATTAAAGAACGACGTTTATCAACTGTAGGCGTTGACATGCCAGTGGAATCAATGCATCCAAAGGTTGGCTTACCCCATGACGAAACATCCGTTCCTGAAATCCCAAGACTTGATAAAACAATGGAAAAAACTTCCTCTTCACCATCATTTCCTTCTAAACCTCCACCAAATATTACTTCTCGCCTTCTCAGCTTCGTTGATAAACACCGTCGAACCCACGCTGGCAAATCTGTGACTTCAGTTGAGGCAAAAGATACCACTCCTGCTGTCGTAACGAGTACTACTCCTGCTGTATTTTGTGCTGCGTTGGGCTCAGACTCGGGCAAAGAACCTAAATGCCCTGAAGAAACAAAGAAGACACCCACATCTATTCATAAAAATAATCCAAAGAAAACAACAACTCCACTCTTATCGCCCACAAATAAGTCAGAGACAAAACAGCATGTTCGGGCCCATTCTCACACTCTTTCTCCTCGGTCGATTGTGTCTGCGCGCAATCCACGATTCAAACATCTGAGAAATCATTCTAAAGGCGCTGAAAGTGATGATTCTGATGTATTCTCGGGTGTCACAGCTTCCTTCCCATCTGAGCTCGAAGCCTTGACGATGAGTGAAGATGAGAGTGAAAGAATGCACGAAACTTCCAAAGAGGAGCAGAATGACGATCACGAACTTGAGTTGCTGGTACTTCCTTCATCTTTATCTGGACAATCTGCCGATAAAACACTCAGGAATCACCAAAGAAAACGTTCCAGCCGTGGGCTTGTCCATTCCTCTTCGCCGCGATCTCCTTTGTCAGTTCAAACCAGAATTCAGCTCAATGATGACACTGTTGTCCAATCTGTGAAAAAAGAAAAAGAAAAAGAAAAAGAAAAAGATGAAAAGCCAGGCGTTACAACTAAATCTGGCGATTCTATACATAGCGGGGCAAAGAACAATAATAATAGCACAAAGACCAATGTCAAACCCAGTGATACGAGTTCCACTCTTCGTCTTTCTTCTCGTTCCATCAGCTCTGTTGAAACTGAATCTGTTGATGGTGAGTTTGAATCGTCTTCCTGTGATACGAGAACAGCAGAGATCAAAGAAGTTTATAGTGAAGATGACTCTGGTAAAAGGAAAGTATTTTCAATCAAACGGCCAAAACGACCCATCTCAAAGCCTCCTCCAGTACCTGTATCCTTGGCATCCCGGACGTTACAATTGTTACGTGAAGCAGGTGAAAAAAGTGAAACGGAATCTGATTGGATTATAACAGACTCTAAAAGTGCAAGATAATCTGTTTTTATTTTCAAATTGTTATTATTATTAGAATCTAATAGATTCAATCTATTGCAATAGAGCTATTAAAATAAATTATTTTAAATAATAGACGATTTGCAATGTTTTTTAATCCATTAAATTTAATTTAAATTCATGATCAAATTGATCAATTATTGATCAATGACCATTGGTGAATAAATAAAAACTGATTGAATCAGTACTGATTCAGTGAATTGATTTGGGATCTCAAATCAAAAATTGAGTCAAATCCTTCAGAATACTCAATATTCTTCGTTTCCAACTCATTGGGCCTGATGACATAGGTATTTTGTCCAACAATCTAGAGGAAAGATCCCGGAAATAAAAACAGGTACTTTTTTTTTATATATTCTTCACACAATATTAGCATTTCATACCATTTCTTGAATTATTTCCATGGAAGTAGAGATAATCGTTCAGCTGCAATGGTTTCCTCGGGCATAGTAAATACAAGGTTGTTGATCCAGAAATTTCGAGAATTCTTATCAGACCACTCCCCTTTCCCTTCAATCTCACACAATACAACATTCATCAAATCAATAGGAAGGAAGTGCCATTCATCCCAATGTTTAGGCCTTCTGAATTCATACTTCTTGGATATCTTCCCACCATCAGAATCAGTGAAAGTGAAGAGAAGAGAGGGTGAACAATTATCCTTCTGCACACAGATATAAGCACCTTTCATAGGACTAGGTGATGGGAAAGGGATGGAAAGATGGGATAACCATAGACCACATTCTCCTTTTAACATTCTTTGTGCTCGTAAACTCTGATCATAATCCTCAGATTCCTTACTCACCGAATCATCCTTGCACTTGACCATTGAGAATAAAGGATCGACAAGCTTTGGATCATCTCGTGGAATGGGAATAGATTTTCTACCTCCTTTCTTTACAAACTCCACTTTCACAACAGGAGCTTCAGACCATAGTTTCTCTCTGGCTTCACGAGATTTGATTTCTTCAGGAGTTTCTTGTCTAATAAAAACTAGAGATTGGATACTAAAATACCTTCTCTCTCTTCCTTTCCCTGTTATCTCACACAAAACAACATCAGGGAGATCAACAGGAAGGAAATACCAATGTTTTCCATCAAATTCGGTAAATTCGTATTTCTTGGATGTTTTCTCACCCTTTGAAGATGTAAGAGTGAAGATAAGATATTCTGGATGATTCCAATAACCATTCAGACAGATATAAGCCCCTTTCATTGGGGAAGATGAAGCGAAAGGAATGGAGATATGGGTAAACCATCCACCATTAAGCTCTCCTTTCATCATCTTTTGTGCATTAAAACTCTGATAGTACATTTTAGCACGTTTTTTCTTGGTCTCATCTATTACCTTGGTTTCATCTATTGCTTTCATAGTTGAAAATGCAACACTCATAACATTGGGGGAATCTCTAGGAATTGGACAGCAACGCCATCCTTCTCCTTCATGAACAAACTCAGGTTCCACAGTATGAATAACAGCATCTGTGGATGAACTCATTTGAATAGAGATGGAATATCTTATCTAAAAAATAAAACCAAGCAGAATAATGAATGAATCCAATTAAAATATTTCTTAATATACATCTAATAAAAGACGCAACATATAGTAAACATACAATTTGCTTGTTTGCCAAGAAAAAATGGACATCGGCGCTCAGCCACCAACAGACTGAACAAGCAACCCTTCAATAGATAAGATTGGAAATTAAAAAAAAAATACATATAAACGAGTTAAATGCTGGTAAATGCTAAAAACATGTTTTATTTTCATTTCCATGCCATGGTGTTTATTCTCGATATCTCAGGCTTTTGGAGACCCCTCAGGACTGGATATAGTTCCATTTCACGTGTTAAGAACATTTATGAACGATTTCAATGCTATTTAATATCATGGATATATTTCCATTTCATTTCTATCCTTATCCTTGCCTTTCTGTTCATTTTCACTTGCTTTTGCTTACAATCAAAAATATCAAGAACTCGGAATACGATGGTATATGTGTGTCTGTATACTGTTACGAATCTAATCCCCTGATGCTTCATGGAACATGACATTTCCTCCTTTCACACCAACTCCAAC
>BQXS01012429.1:0-10376 GCA_024181965.1 Aduncisulcus paluster
TCTTGGTTCTTTTTTCTTCCTCTTCCTTCTTTCTTTTCCTTTCTCTCACTAAAAGATAGCATTCATCAAATTCCCTAAACTCAGGAGTATAAGCCACAGTTCCTTTCCAAAAAACATATAGTTTTCCGAAGAGATCAATCAACTTAAAAGGAAAAGAGCTTGTCCCTTGTAGTAAAAGAGTCGTATAACTGAAAAAGCCCGGAAGTTCTCCCATTTTGACCTGATATGCCTTTCTGACAATAACACACCAACAGGCATAGAAAGTGTGATGCATGGCTTTCGAATCCTTTACACTTGGGGGCATTACAATCAAGAAATGACATAACAAACCGAAATATGAATTACAAAATTCCAAATTGACACCCGAAACTTTGTACCAAAGAGACTCGAAAGCAGGCAGCATGTGGTGGTATACGATAGGCGTTAACTCAAGTCTATCGCTTATGACACGATGAATGATTTCAATAAATACTTCAATTATGTCAATATTAGTACATATGACAATAATATCGTAAAAATATCGAACGAACAAGGAGTCCTTTGGATCGGCAGAACTTTTTGTTGGTGGGTAAAACCTTTCCTGGAAGTCGTCGACCAAGGTGAAACTCTTTAAACATAATCCAATGGACCCCAATAATTCAATCAGTTGCGAATTTTCATCAACAACTTTCAGCACAGCAACGTAATTCTCCAACAGACCCAACAAATATCCTTTATATTGCTCCCAATAACTTGTGGCTGCAGAGTGATCAAATTCAATCAGTTCATTTTGCTTTTCTAAGATAATATTAAGCAGGTTGATCGTGCAGGATACTGTACCGAGATCATCGAGTTTGTCAGCAATTTTGAACATTGTTTCGAGAAAAGGGATAAGATAAAATCCCAGAGTTAAGTCCTCAATAGTCAAATACACACAGCTCATAATCAGTTGCGAATATGTCTTAAGCGCAACAAAATCGAAATGTCCACGAAGCTCTTTAACTTCGAGAATTACTTCAAAATATATATTCAACCATTCCTCGTTATCGAGGATCAATTCCACTGTTTCGGAAGGGTGTGACTCAGCCTTTTCAATAATATGTCCGACAAAGTTCAGGATAGGGGAAACTAAGCCCTCAGAATCAGGGGAAAGAACACAAGCCAACAATATTTCTTTGTCAGACATTTTAGGGGGTATTTTTGGTTTCGCTAATATGAGAGAATCCTCATCAGAATTTTCTTGGCTTTTAGATGTCGAGTGATCCCCCTTGGATATGGGCAATTCTTCAGAAATATGCCTTTGATCATCCTCAGACTGTTCAATAGAGTTCATATCAATTGAGGAAACCCCTTTCTCATGGGCTATTTCACCATCTTCGGAAATATGTCTGACATCGAGAGATTGATGAATGGATTCGTTCATAGAATTACAGTTAGAAGCAACAGAGTGAGATATCCTGGTTTCATCGAAATCCGAATAAGAATCTGTTGATTTAGGCGAAAATAATTGGGGTTTCCGAGCCTTTGCTTGTTTGGAGGCTGAATGACAAGGAGGATCAGTTGATAATAATGCAGGGGGCGGAATCGGACTTAAAAATTGTTTAGGAGATTTTGTACTGTGTTTGTCGAGTATTTCTGCGGATGTGGATTCAGTTGATTCCTCATCATCAAACTTCGAGGTCGAAAGCCCATCAATAGATGAAAGAGTTTTACCGAATTTCTCTTCTTCTTCCTTATTTTGCGGCCAAAATTCCGGGAAAAGAATTGGGGATGCTGGTAAATATTTTTTGAATATGTCATCTAATATATTATTATTTGCAACAAAACCCATTGATTCTTTTGATATTGAAAAAACAAAAAATATTCTCTTGATATCACGAACGTATATCAACAAATATTCGTTGGAAAAAGCTTTATCGGCGATTCTCTTACAGACAGGATTTTCCCATTGGAAATCTGATAAAGTTAGAATTAAATCTCCTTTTTCTAGCTTAAATTCAATCTTTATGTTTGATGATTGGATAAATCGCTCCAATTTGACTCCGGGTTTGGTTGAAGTCTTTTCTATGAAATATAAACATCCAAAGAGTACACATTTGAGACTTTCTGATGATGTTATTTTCATATCCTGCATACTTAATATCTATAAAAATTGGTTTGGCAAGAAAAAACTCAGTTTTCATATATATATGTGAATTGGAGTATTTTTCTCATACGTAAATGCAATGAATAATAAATCAATCCTTTTTTAAACGCATGGTATCCAAAACAATCCGAAAATAATCTCGAGAAACTTGATGATCTTGAAAGAGCGATTTGCATGAGAATCGACACTCGCCATTAATAGAATAGGTCTCTCAAGTCTTTCAAAGTTCATTTTAACGTTTAATGAGGGGGGTTTGTGAACATGAATCACTCATCCTCGTTGTTAATTTGAGTTCTGAATCAGAACTTCAAATCAAGGAGCCAGATGAAGTTTGTCACTTCCACTGGAAGAATGCCATTCTGAAATTTATGATTATCTTCCTTTTCTGGTCATCCTTATAATATTTATTTCTACATAAACAGTCACATCAGAAAATTCTGACATAAAACAAGATGGTTCTTATCTTCGCTCTCTCATGATTCAAACAATAACAAGAAACCCGTGATAGGTAGATATCGTCATGCCTTTTTCCAACTTCTTCAAAATAATACTAAAACTGATCCCAGGCATCTAATATACAAAAGAAATAATCATATTACTTTTATACCTATGGACTTACGATAACAGATTAATACAACCAAGATTGGAGGAAATGGAGAACAATAACAAATATATAAAAATAACAACCTAACAATAAAATTCTATAAGCAATTTTTTTTATTGTCTAAAATAAAAAATTAGAAGCATTCTGGAACATTGTACAAGAAGAATGAGAAACACAATGCGACGAACACAACACAATATATCAAAAAACAGTTCAATAAAAATAAAAACAACAAATAACAAATATAAGATTTTAAAAGAATTATTTTTTTTTTTAGTTTAGGAAAACAAGAATGATAAGAAAGGAAACTCATTTTTTTTTTTTTTTTTTTTTTTTTTTGTTGCTGTTGTTGAATATATAAAGTTTTATATATATAATAAAAACGAGGATGAAGGCGATAGTTTGTAAAAAAAGATCATATTTTGCCACTCAAAAGTGTATCAAAGAATTTATAGAGAAATATCCAAAAATACATTTGAAAATTAGAAAATAAGAAATCTGTATTGTTAAAATATACTCTAGAATTGCTAAGATACCAAACAACACTTGTATTGAAATAATAAAGAAAAGGGTGAGGAGAAAGAAAGTTCATGACAACCTTGAAAATAAAATAATAAGAAAATAGAAATATATGAGTTAATTTTATGCATCTTATATAGTATGTAAAGACATTCAATTGCATGGGGGGGAGGGGGGATCTATAATTAATCAATAATTAAATTAAAACTAAGAAAAATATAATATAATATATAATAAATATAATATAATAAAAAAAGCTAATATATACTTTAATGTGGAGAGCATTCATATGTGTTAAAATTAAAATTTAATTTAAAAATGTTAAGAGAACAAATTTTTAGTGAATTTAGAAGAATTGTAGAGAAAAAGAAATCATAAATATAAAGGTAAGAAAATCTAAAATTAGTACAAAGGAGGTGTAGTAACCCAAAAATAGATTCTTGTTAAAAAGAATTTTAACAAATAATGCTCAAAAATTTCTCAAAACTATCTCAATAAAGATAGAAAGATGAGCGATTGTAAAAAAAAATATCTCAGGAAAAACGAGAAAAAAAAAAAAAAAAAAAAAAAAAAAATCTCGGCAATATCATAAAAATAAATAAATAAATAAAATCAAGGTTTCTACAAAAAAGATTGAAAAATAAGAGGACTCATGAGTGTTTCAATAAAAAGAAAATTAGATTTTGAAATAATATCGATAATTCTTGCTCATTCTTCTTCTTCCCTTCCATGTGATTGCACGGTCTTGTCTTGTTCCATTTGAGGTTGATCCGTGAAGTGTCCTTGATGTTCACCCGATTGTGAATATCTCTGCTGAGAGGTTGTCGAGACCATTGAAGAATCTCTCTGGATACTCTCTTGGGATGAGGCTGTCACTCTTGGGAATACCATTTCAGGATACGAATTAGTTCCATCTTGCTTGTGATTGTATTTCGAGAATCCATGTGAGGAAAGCTGTTGCCGAGATGAAGATTCCCTGTCTTCATGCGGGGATTGATGCTGTACCCCTGGCCCATATATCATCTCAATGCGTTCACGAAGAGCACGAACACTCTCAGTCTGCGTTATAGATCCGTGGGAAGCTGATTCTCTTTCAGGATGTGCCATAGACCCACCCCTAGATTGATACTGGTCAACAGATTGTCTCAATGGTAAACCATCGTGTTGCAGGGACAGATCAGTAGCTTCTGTTTGAACTTCAAGAGATGCACTGGAAAGAGGTGGGATGCTAATCGTAGTGGTTTGGACTCCTGAAGTACCAGCAGACGAAGTAGTAGAAATAGAGGTGAATGAAGGCATAACAAAAGAGGCTGAATAAGGTCCAGAGGCTGAATAATTCTTATGCTCACCACTACTAGTGTCTCCGGAGCCAGAGGAATACATTGGCATGGTGACTAATGATCCCCTCTCATACTCTGTCTGAGAACTTTGAGGGATTGAATAGTGACGAGGAATGGAAGAGGAAATAGAGGAAGAAAGAGATGAAGTCGTTCCGATAGTACTGCATATGGACCTTGCAGAGGAGCCCCGAGCACTAAAGTCGCTGATATGACTCCTTCCAGAAGGCTGAGAAGCTTCATGGGAAAGGCTATCACATTGAATGGATTCAATAGAGTGTCCCAACCAATTAGGACCAGGAATCTCAGACCCGAAAGAAGGGCCATGAGTTTGCATCTCAGACCCGAAAGAAGGGCCATGAGTTTGCTTATGAGGTCCATATTGGTGATGCCGAGAGATCTCATGCTTCATATCCTGACCCTCAAAGGGGGGATTCATACGCTCGCCATACTCACCACCACCCATAGTACTTGATGATGGGGAATGTTGCTGAATGGTTGAGCTCTGGGTGGAATGCCGATCTGGAGCGAAGCTCGACAGGATCTTTTGTTTAGATTCCTTTGATGCAGGCATACTGGCCATTGCAGCCCGGAAAGAATAGATGGGAGATGTATCTGGGAGATCATTATCCATCTCAGAAGAAGCGTGATTGCTGTAATAATGAAAAGATGGCGGAACAGAAGTTGAGATATTGCCGATACGATGAACAGGGGGCCCGGAAGAAAATTCAAAGGACCCACGTCGGCCAGAGAAAGAAGAAGAGTGTTCTCGTCCACTACTTGAATCAGTCCTTACAACTTCAAGGGATGATCGCCGCACAGGCAGCTCAAAACTCGGCGAACTTTCAAAATCACGGCGTTGCAATGATGCTGATGCAGAAGAAAACCCTCGAGCCCCATGCCGATCCAAAGCAGGGGAAGAAAAGAACTTTTCCCCAGGGGAAGACTCTGTCCAGAGAATGGGGACGGACGATGAATGTAGGGTCTTGTCAGTGGAAGTTGGGGTCTTCAGAGTCGCAGGAAAGGCACTTTGTTGAGACCTCGGTGATACCACACGAGAGCAAGAATTAGAGCGAGATGAAGAAGGGGAAACTGAATCAGAATGAAAACGAAAGTGATCTTGACTTGAAAGGGAAGGAAATGGTTGGGAAGGTGGAGGAGGAAACTCATGATGAACGGAACTATCCTGAAAGTAACTTTTGTTTGTTGTTTGTCCATGTAAAGATGAAATCGAAGGAGGACGAGGAATAACGGTCGTTGAATTCCATTGTAAATATGGTGTAGGAATTGAATGAAGAGCAGAAGAATGAGAAGGAATAACTTGATAAGAATGAGGGCTAAATGATAAAGGATCCATCCCTTGATAAGGTTGATAGTCAGAATGATCGGGATAAAAATATGAAAAGGGAGGATTAATGTCAGAAATAAGGTGATCTTGTGAAGAAGAATGAGTTGTTATTTGTGAGATTGCTTGTTTGGTCTTAGATATCTCAGAATCTTCAATATCCGTAGGAGGTGCTTTATATCCCTTGTGAAACCACCAATTCTTCTTAATATACGATTTTTTGGCAGCTTCACAAGTTAAAATGTTTCCATCTACCTTTAATCCATGAAAATGAGCAATCGCCTTAAATTCTTCATCTTGGGTTTCATAATCAAGAAAACAATATTTCACATCAGGTTTAGGTCTAGTAAAATTAATTAAATGTCCTATTTTCATGGCCCTTTCGACAATAGATTGAGATGTGGTGGATACATTAATATTGCGAATAATTATGCACATGAGAAGTGGAAATCAGGGACTTATATATATTTGATATTCTTCTAAAACTATATGAAAAAGGACTAAGAACTCAATAAAATATTTCTGACCAAAAGGTCTCTACAATGAAAAGAAATAAGATCAAAAAAGAAATACCTTTGAAAATAACTTCTTTATTCGATACATATCAATAAATCATACTTTGAATATTGTGACATGTCGTAGATGGCCAAGAATGGAAATTCATCACTTTTGACTGTTTTCTCAAATAAACATACTAAAAATTGAGTAAATATATTTTTAATTCGAATGTAAAAATAAAATGACCAAAGAATTATTGATTACAAAATCATCAAGATTGTTCATCTTCAAGTTGTTCGGGGTTTTCTATCAACTCCCCCTTTATCTTCACCTTCTTATCCTTAGTATCGTCTTTTACATGTGATTCTTCTGCTTCTTTCGCATATTTCATTAACAATTCTATCTCTTCATCATATGGTCCAACTGTCTCCAAAATAAGAGGCCGATTCGAAGTTAATGGATGAAACATAAGTGCTCTAAATCCTGCCTCACCAATCGAACCACGGGATATATTTTCATGTCTATCTTTGTGAGAATCACATGGAGTCTTGCTATCATTAAAATGCCAGCCTATGATGCAATCAGCTCCTAACAATGTCGCTGCCTGCCGACAATACCTCTCAACTCCAGTTTTCGACGAGAGATCATACCCGGCAGAATGAGCATGGCATGTATCTAAACAAAATAAAACACGATCTTGGAACTTTGGATCAACACGAGTTTTAATATCAGCCAGATCTTCGAGTTTCCCCCCAAGCACCGAACCAGCACCAGCAGTACACTCAAGAACAATGGCAACATCGCCAGTTCGTTTATCTTGAAAGACTTCATTTATAGATTTTGCCGCTGTTGATATGGATTCAGTTCTGGTTTGTTTCATTCCAGCTCCAGGATGAACATTTAGATATTTCAACCCAAATTTGTGAGCAAGTTCCATTTCTAATATCATACGGGTTACACTTTTACCCCTTTTAACACTATCAGGGGAGGCGAAATTCACAAAGTATCCTGCATGAGGAAGAATAAATTTCGGATCCATTTTCATTTTTTGAAGCTTCTCTTTAAATGTTTGAAGATCACTATCTGAAGGTTTTGATACGGCCCATCTCCGAGCACTTGTCAAAAAGAGAGCGAATGAATAAGCTCCAATAGCAATAGCATTATCAATAGCTTGCGATTTTACACCTTCTGTTGCAACATGTGCTCCAGGAAAGAAGTCGCAAGCACATAATTTATCCCTATCGACATGGTAAAGGGCGATTTCTTCCTCCTTCGTAAGAGGTTGAATCTTTTTCTCTGGTTTTACAATTTTAAACATATCATCAAGTGTTGTATCTTTGATTTTTGGCCGTTTCATTCTATGTTTTATCAGAAAAGGTTTTCGCATTATCGAGAATTCGATTGATCCACGGAGTGATTTTGTCGAATCGGCTTCGGTTTGTGTCCACGAGATTAAAAATTAAATTTAATGTGATGTGAATAAATAAACACTGTCCAATTTTAATCTAACTGGAAAATATTGATGTAATATTATCAGATATCCACAAAGGAGATTTCTGTCTTCGACATTATCATTAAACAAAATTTTAACATTATAAATGGACGACCATTATAAAGTAGTGCTACTTGGTGATAGTGGTGTTGGAAAAACTTCATTAGTTTTACGTTTTGTAAAGAATGAGTACAAAGCTGAAGTATTGTCAACTATTGGGGCTGCATTCTTCGCAAAAACTGTTCAAACTTCTCAAGGAACTGTTAAATTTGAAATTTGGGATACTGCGGGTCAAGAACGTTACAGATCTCTTACCCCCATGTATTATCGTGATGCCAGTTCCATCGTTGTGGCATATGATATTACTGATGAACACACCTTCCGGATTGCCCAAAATTGGGTCGATGAGGTTACTGCTATGACTGGAGATGATGTGGTTATCATTTTGGTCGGAAATAAGTCTGACTGCTCTGCCACTGATCGGGCTATTGATCGTTCAACCGCTGAATCATACGCCGCTGAAAAGAGTCTCCTTTTTGTTGAAGCTAGTGCCAAAACTGGTGCTTGTGTTAATGATATTTTTGTATCAATCGCTGAAAAACTTGTTGGAAGAGAAGGTAAAGGTTCTGGTGTTGATATTGATAGTACTGGTGGATCAGGTGGATGTGGATGTTAATTTCATTATATCTCACACATCGAATATCAAATTTTCTATCTCGCTTTAGCGTGAATAGTATTCACACATAACAAGATTTTTTTTTTCATATTTTAATAAAGCATTCATGTTTTAATCAAATTTATTTTAGTATTTATTATTATATTATTTTTTTGTGCATGATCTCAATCTTAATCATTCAAATCACCTTTTTGAGTCGTTATGGAGCGTAAAGAATCAGCTCAACAACTTGTGTCAAAAGATATAAATGAAGGGGAGTATCCACCTTCATCTGATGCTGTAATTAGCTCTAAAACCTCTGTCAAAAGGCGTAATCCCGATGAAAAGAGTGTTATCCATAAAAGATCTTCAAAAAAGGGAACAGCTTTCACGGCACCACCCCCTATTGAAACTATCTATGGTAAAACTCGTGTTGTTGCCATGTGTTTAAGTTATTTAGGATCTCGATACTCTGGTCTCCAATTGAATCCCGACGTTGTAACAATTGAACATAAGCTCCTTGAAGCATTTAATGCTGCAAAAATTTTCCCTCGTCATGATGGAACTCAAGACACTTTGAAAGGAATTAAATATTCCCGTGCTGGTCGAACTGACAAAGGAGTCCATGCCGAACGTTTAACCATCTCTTTCAAAGCCCGTCTTAAAGAAAACATGATTGCTGATGTCAATGCCGCTCTTCCCGAGGATATTCGTCTCCAAGGTGTGATTCCTGTTACTAATTCTTTTGACAGTAAGGGCAGATGTGACCGTCGTATATATGAATATATGCTCCCATTGTATGCCCTTTTACCGGTTTCGAATTATGACGACTCTCAAAGAAAGTTCAAAGAAGTTGTATATGGTTGTGCCAAGGATGATTCCCAAGGTCTCGACTCTGAAATTATCGCTTCTTGTGTTTCTCCATATGATTTTCTCGATATTCCCTTGCCAGAGTCTGTCGAAGACCGTGATGCCAAATTGCTCAAAGAATTTGAGAATGAGAAGAAACTTTTTACCTCTTCCCAACATTCTCCCCTTAAACCAGAGCATACAATTGATCACAGGAAACAAGAGACTTCTACCAAAGGTTCTGAAGACTCAAAAGCCGATAATGAAGAATCTTCCTCACATCTTGAACAATCAAAAATGTCCGGAGATCAAGTCCCTCCTCTCTTCTCACATGAGGAAAGATATCAGTTCCGTGGGAAAAGACATCCGCTGACATGTCCTGACACCCGTTCATCTGCACCCACCCCTCCAGATCGTCCATCAATCACCTCTCTGTCCGTCAATCCGACAGATATTGGTCGTTTAGATGCTCTCCTATCTCTGTATGAAGGATCGCATCGTTACCATAACTTTACAGTCAGAATCAAGCCTACACAAGCACAGGCCATGCGGTATATCCTACGATGTGGTGTCGAGGATGTTCTTTGCCCACAGTGCGAAGCCGAATGGAATAGAGTTGAACGAGAGAAGAAAATGAAGAGAGATCAAGAGAAGAAGGAAGAAGAGAGGAAAAAGGAAGAAGAAGAAGAGGAAGAAGAGGAAGAGGAAAAGAAAGAGCACCAGCAAGAAGATGGTGAAGTGGAAGGAGAGAAAGAAAGAGAGAAAGAAGAAGTTAAAGAAGTTTCTCAACGGGTTTTATGTAGGTCTATATTACCTGTGTGGATAAGGAGACGTCATGTCAGCGAGGAAGCTTCGTTGATTGCAAGCAAGAAGAAGAGACGGAGAGATTCTGATAATGTTGATGAATCTATTCAGAAGGAAAGAATGTGTGCCTCCCGTATTGATTCATTGA
>BQXS01012430.1:5547-18020 GCA_024181965.1 Aduncisulcus paluster
TAATAATCATGTTTCAAATTATCAGATAATTAATATCTATTAGCCAACCCCCTAATCCACTGGATTAAATCCAGACCATTCTGAAGAATATTTTATTTCTATTTTGTTTTTCATTTTTTTTAGATTCCACTTACTCTTTTAATAAATATACCAATTAAGATAGTCTAAAATATACACAATCATTCGAACGGGAGTTCAAAATGTTTTCTCAATCAATTCAAGCAAATTGAATTATTGATTGAAGAAAATGAACATTATAAAACTTCAAAAACAAGATTTCCAAGGCAGGATACTGATAATCACGCAGAACCACCCATTCTCAATAATTTCCGGGTTTCGGCAGGAAAAGGCCTATTCAAGAAAAAAGCATAGGTGGATATAAAAGTTGATTAACACAAGGAAATATATCAACAATTTTGTCATGGTTTAATCAAGGTTTAGTATTATCGCATCGGTTTCATCGACGTTTTTTCCATCTGATCAACAAGCGGGAATAAAATATTTGTTTATTCAATAGCATTACTTAATTTTACTATTTCTTGAATTGCTCCTGACTTTGCTAATATTCATATTTTACATTTGATTGGCTTCCCCTTTCCATATTTCTTGACTTAAAGTCATATATATATGTAAGTTCGCCTAAAACAAGATGTCTTCACTTGTCGTAAACCCCAATGTTATTACTGGCTTCGGAATGAGATTCCTTTTGTGCGATTCTCCAAAAGATGATCATATGGACGATTTTGTCCAAATCTTTGTGAAGAATAAGGTTAAAAAAGTTGTTCGATTAACCAATCCAACATATAGTACCAAAATGTTGAATGCCAAAGGCATTTCTGTCATTGATTTGTCTTTTCCTGATGGTTCTCTTCCTACAGAAGAATTATTGGCAAGCTGGAGGGAAATAGTCGCTGACATATTCCCACCTGAACAAGTGGAAGCTAAAAGCAAAATCTCAGGTCCTGCAGAAGGCCATTCTTTATGTGTTCATTGTCTTGCAAGTTTAGGAAGGGCCCCCGTCTTAGTTGCCGTTGCTCTCATTGACAGAGGATTCGATCAAACCGATGTTATTCAGCATATTAGAAAAGTGAGAAGGGGATGCTTCAATCGCAGTCAGATCGACTGGTTATTATCCTATTCTCCTCCATCCTCAACTGGGTGTTTTATTGTTTAACTAGCAAATTTCACCTTGGATATTCCCCAAAATATTGGTCTAAAATTATTCAATAAATCTTTCAGCTTTATTGTGATAGGATTGAATCCTAAGGATTCTAACTTCGGTCAAATCCCGAAATTATGTTCCTTAATTGTGTTTGAAATAACCACATAAAATCTAAAATAAATTTCTCAATGAATAAGCCATTATTGAACCGAGCGAGCCAAAATCGAAAAAGATCTAAAATTCGCTGAATTCAATCGATACATAATAATTAATGAAATATTATGAATGTTAAAGCATCAAAAAAAGGATCAACATTTGTTAATAATGTGTATTTTGTCGAGAAGAAATGTTAACTTTTAGCTAGCTTTTGACCACAATTTGCAGCAATGTCAAGTATGTAAAAGCTAATTTTTTATTTATTGTTCGTATATGTCTGATATTCTATTCTAATTATTTCAAAATTTTACTTTTCTTCACTGGTCAAAGGTCCCGACTCTCCCAACAAAGCTAGAATTGAAAAGCTTACTCAACGTCTTTCTACGCTTAGATCATCTGGAAAGACTGAAAAAGACCTGCATTTTGAGTCATTTGAATCACGTTTATCAGCTTTGGATAGAACTATTGCTGATTCCGTTACCGAGAGAGATAAACAACTTGCTGCTCTTGATACCCAGATCAAAGAGTTAAAACAAGGAATTGATAATGAAAAAAGTGCTCTAGAAGCCTTGACAGAATCAAAACAAAAGGATATTCAAATCGTTGCTCAAAGATTACTTGTTGCTCTCGAAGTTGAAAAAGATGAGCGTAAAAAGGGAGAATCCGCTGTTTTTAAGGCTCTTGATGAAAAGGTTTCTGATATAGCCAGTGATCTCTCCAGCAATATTCAAGAGCGTATTGCCAGTGATAAGGAACGTCAATCTATGGTAGATGTTGATATTCCCAAGTTAAGGGAGCGTCTTACATCAGAAGTCAACACTAGAGAAGACCAAGAGGGCCGTATCAAGCAGGAATTAACCAAGAAACTTGAGGAAGTTCATCTTCAGATTCAAGAAGAGAGAAGAAGAAGAGAAGAAAGTGAAAAGCGTTTTGTTGCTATGCTTGAAGAGACTAGTGCAAAATCTATTGAATCTCTTGAAAAAGAGAAGAAAGAAAGGGGAGCTGCTGAGGAAGATCTCATGGTTCTCATCGAGGAGACTGTCAAGACTGAAAGAACCTTCTTCAAGGGTGTGTAATAGTATTTTAATAAACTAGAAAGTAATTTCAATTGAACAACAATTAATTATTCCCATTGAATTCATCAGATATTCTTCGATAATCACAGATCATTTTGGAAGGCAATGGCAAAACTATCTGCTCTTGAAAAGGCGAAAAAACAGTTAACTTCAAGCCAATTTAGACAGATAAATGAAAAGTTGTACACATCATCATCTTCTGATGCTGTAAAGTTGATTGAATCAGATCCCCTTCTCTTTGATGTGTATCACTCGGGGTTTCGTGAACAAGTTAAAAAATGGCCAAAAAATCCAGTAGAAATATTCATTTCATGGATAAATACACCAAGATTACTTCATAAAAAGCTTGGATATACAAAAACTCGTGCCACAGCGTTCAAATATCCTTCTGTTGTGGCAAAAAAATATAAAATCGATTCTAAACGTGGAATATTTATTGTTGATATGGGCTGTGGTGAGGCTAAGTTTGCTCAAGACGTGATGGATTTCGTTTCTTCTGACATTCATCCATCCCCCAAGACTTCCAAGGAAATTTTTAATTTTGTTCATTCATATGATCTATCAAGTCCCAATAAGTTTGTTAAGAAGGCTGATATGAGCCATGTTCCTCTTCCAGCGAATTCTGTTGATATAGTCTTATTTTGTATATCTTTAATGGGAACAAATCTTAAAGACTTTATCCAAGAGGCAATCCGTATTTTGACTCCTTCTGGGCAGATATGGATTGCTGAAATAGGTTCAAGAATGCCAAAACTTCAAAAGAAACCCTCTGCCGAATTATTCAAGAATATGGTTGAAAAGGAAGGATTATCATGTGTTGAGATGTTAGATATGAACTATTTTGTATTATTTCGGTTTACAAAGGTAAAATCAAAAAAATCCGTCAAACCTAAATCTCTGGATGAGGGTAAAGGTATGGGTGGATCTAAGATGATCTCAAAAAAGGATACAAAGAAACAAGAGAAAGCTATTATATCGCATTCAAAGGTCCAACCAGATGTTCCCGATTTGTATCTTAATCCTTGTATTTATATGAAAAGAGATGGAAGTGAGGTGGTTCCTGGTCAAGAAGGGTTAAGAAGAAAACATTGGGGTTATAAAACCCATAAATAACTTCATTATGACCAAATTTTGCATATGAGTTTGGTTGGTGTCTGGAATGGGGAAAATGATCTCAATATCATTTGATCTCATGAGTATTTACTTATATCACTAACATTTTATATTTCATCTTCTTGATTTCTCTAACCACATCATTGTTTTCTTTTCCTGCCAGACAGAGCAAAATTTTGAAGGTAACATTCAACAAAATAAATTAATAACATAAATATTAATTTGTCCTTATCAACATAGATTCATTTTATTACTTATTCCACTGGCTGCAACAAAATCATTTTTCGAAGCGATAGCGGAACATGTTTGAGGCCAGATTAGACCAAAGTGTTTTATTCAAACGTATTATCGATGCCGTTAAAGAACTTGTTGAACAAGTGAACATTGAGTGTACTGCTTCTGGGATGGCCATTCAAGCCATGGATTCCACTCATGTTGCTCTCATTCAACTTAATTTAAATAGTAGTGCCTTTTCTACATACAGATGTGAACCTAGTTGTACTCTTGGTATTGATGTAAAAGAAATCCAGAAAGTTTTCAAATCAGCTGGTGCTGATGACGCTCTTACCCTTCGTACTGATAGTGAAGATGCTGATATTCTCCGTATTATCTTCCAAAGTGAAGGAAAGAAGAGGTTATCTCAGTTTGATTTGAAACTCATGGATATTGATGAATCAAGTGTTGGTATTACCGAAAGGGAACATGATTTTGTTGCCCAAATTGATTCTGGTGAGTTCTTCCGTGTTTGTCGTGACTTAATGCAACTTGGAGACAAGTTTGATCTTCAAGGAAGTAAGAAAGGTCTCCAATTCCATGTTTCTGGGGATTCCACAAGTGGAACTATTCTTCTCCAGCCCACTGATGCTGGTGTAGATGATGACTTTGATGAGGAGGATGAAGAAGGTAAGAGTTGTCTTCGTAAATTGGTTGTGAAGGCTGAGGTTCACCTTACAGTTTCCGGGCGTCAGTTGATGCACTTCTGTAAAGCCACTCCCTTGTCCGATGTTGTTGAACTTCGGATGAGTTCTAAGTCCCCTCTCTCCCTTGTCTATCCTATTGATAAAGGAGGAAACTTAACATATTACTTAGCTCCTAAAAAGGATACAGAAGAGGACGAAGACGAGGAAGAAAGTGGAAGCTCAGAGCATGAAGATGGAGAAGAGCAAGCTAATGAAGAGGTTAAGAACGAAGTGGATGAGAGCGAGAGTGATTTTTGAATGTCTTATTAATAAATCATCTTTTTCTTCTTTATTCCAGGGTAATATTTCCAAATGTTTTTTATGAAAGGAATAATGCATCTCAGAAAACTCTTTTTGAAGACTCCTCAGGAGTAATCTCGGAGATTAAAAAAAAAAAAAATCTTCATAGGTTTGGGTGTAATTCAGAATGGATAAGGAAAAGGTACAAAAGGTTTTTGAATCATTACAGGGGGAACTAAAGAAATTAAAGATAATACAGAAAGAAAAAGCACTAGCTCCATATGAAAAGAGATGTTTACTCGAAAAGATATCTAAAACTGAAATTGATGTAGCAAAACTCCATAGAATGCTTTATCCTCGTCCAAAATTTCGGTTTTCTGCCCGTAAAAATAGAGTTATAGTTGCCAAACAGGAGGTAGATATCGGGATTGCAAATGAGATTGTTAAACAGGCGGCGAAAGATCAAAGAACATTTATTTTCAGTGATAATTCCAATATGTATCATAAAATATCTCTTTCTTCGTCACAAGATGTTCAGTTCGCCCGTCTTTCACTTTGTCGGGTTATTTGTCCCACTTGTAGCACGGCCTATCTTGATGATCTCAATCATTGTATCATAATATGTTCAAATGTTAGTGGTGCTGTCCATATTGAAAGATGCAAAAATTGTATTTTTGTATTGTCCTGCCACCAACTACGTATCCACAAAACTCATAATTGCTTGATGTTAAATCATACAGGAAGTGATCCCATTATCGAGGAATCTGATGGATTACAAGTTGCCCCCCTCAATATTATATCTTCTGAATTCCCACGGGAAGATATTGATTTCACAATGGATGAACTGAAAGACCCTTCAAAGATCATTGATTTACCAGCAATTCCAGAATATACTTCGCCAATTGAAAATAAGTGCATGAACATTAAAGATTTTTCATGGATGAAAGAAGAGGAAACACCAAACTGGAAGAAAATTTCACATATTACGATATTAGATGCAATAAAACAATATTGGTAATCCATTATCCAACTTCACTAATAATTTCTCATTATTTATCTTTAGCATCATGATTTTACAATGATATTTGGCAATTAAAACGACAACTTGTCTTTTTTGGCTGAATATATTTATTTATTCGTTCTCAATTTGTATATATGCTACATAGTAACATATTTATTCTTCGTTTACAAAAAGATATGATCTTTTTTTAATGACAACACTCGCAAAGTTCGTAGATTCTCTTGTCCATCATTACCAAGCGTGACTTGACGATTTCGTCTGCTTTTCAAGTTTTAAACCAATTTAATTACTTTTTATATGCTTTCATCAGTGGTCTGCTACAAATTATACGTTAAGGAGTTTCTCTCTCATGTCAAAGCCTTGGAAGGTGTGTATTTGAACAAATGTTCCATTATCCATGAACAATTAAGTGTTTCCTTTAGTGAAATTAAAGAATATCTTAATTATTTTAAAAGAAAACTTGATAAGAATGAGATTGAATATCACTCAACAATCACTGAAATTGAGAGGGTAAATCGGATAATTTTCCTCAAAAAACAAGAATATATGATCATTGAAAAAGATGAAGAAGGTGAAGAATGTCCATTATCTCCATCTCTCATTAAAGAACAAAAAGACTATCAGAAAAAACTTGATAGTCTACTGAAGGATAAAAAAGATTTCTTAAAGAAGCTTCATGATGCAGAAATCAAACGAAGAGAACTCAAACTTCAAGTAGAACAAAGAATCTCAAGATATTCAACAATTTTCACTCTCATTTCCTCAATTCGACAGATTCTCTCTGAAGAACAATTCGAATCCTCCAGCGAGACATCATTTAATGATTTTACCTCTCTCATTTCCTTTGATGATTTTAGTTCCGATGCACAACCACATACTCCCGCCAGACGTCTGTCTTCTCCAGTTACTCATTCTCATCGAGAGGAAGAATTATCACATGGTGATAGAATTCTTCAAAGCGCTGTTGAGGCATTTCCACATCATCCATCGCCCCCTGATTCTGTTCAATCAACAAGTAGAGAGACTGGTGTTAGCCTTGAAGAAATAGCCTCTCGGCCTTTGGGGATTGATTATATAAATCCTGCAACGATTGCAGCAGATATAAGTAACGATGCGAACGATAGTTTGTTCTTAACTCCAATGCCTCGATCTCGTGATATTTCCGCATATGATCGAATGGCTCTCATTACGAGAACTCGATCCATTGAAGATGAAAGTGATAGAGCAATGCAACATCTTTCTTCAGGTCAAAGGCATCAACAATCATGTCTATATCATATTGGAGGTGATAGAATAACATCAATTGATATCCACTTTCTTGTAGAGGTGTCAAAGTATGTTACAAAAGTTTCAGATTCTTCATCGGACATGAAGGAGGTATCATCCTATCATTTAAGCAAAGTTTTCTTTAAAGAATTTGCTAAAATGATGAAAGAACTTGGAACTCAGATTTCTGAACTCCCTGTAAATATTTGTGTTCTGCCTTATTACCAACATGAACATGAACGAACAGTGCCATTTATAGGCACCCCTTCCTTTGGAAAAACGTGTACACAACGACACAAATATGTGTTTCGATCACAAATTGCAAGTGAGAAAGAGATTGAAGATTTTGTGGAAAGAATTGGAAAAGACATGGTAAGTGGACTTGAAACAAAAGATTTGATGGGATTTTCAGATGCATTCCAACACAATTGGGATTTTCTCCCTGAACACCATGTTCAAAAACCTTTTCGACTTTTGTTTATTTTATCAGAGAATTCACTTGACTTACTCGCCCATAATGATTTAGAAGATGGTCTTCATCACAATTTCATATTATTGTCCTCAAAAAGCTGTTTCACAAGTTCTAAACGAACTCTCGTAATTCCAGCAAAGAAAAGTGGGAGATTCAAACATTCTTCTCAGGTTATTCAACTCACTCCAAATAACGTAGTGAAGAAAATATCGAGCAAAGGGTTTCTCTGTTCCACTCCAAGTGCATATTTCCATGATATGGGAAAGAAAGCATCTCTTTTCTTGAAACTAATTATTCGTTCAGCCATTATGTCAGTTCTAGGTTCAGCTCAAAAGTGGTCAACAATAACTCTTGATTTGTCCATATTGCTCGATTTCTTTGATGAACCAGAACAATTTACTGTGAAAATGTTGAAACAATTGTTCATTGGGAAATCAGATATTGATTTTATGAAACTTTGGAAAGAAAATTTGAAAGATGCTGAAGATTTAGTGAAAAAGGGAGTGTTATTAACATAAAATACATTTTGTCAGAAAAGTATAAATTTATTTATTGAGAGCCAATCACCCAAAGAACAACATCAAGCCTAATATAATTGACTCAATCACTATTGAATTCATTTAAGGTCCCCTTTCAGGTTCACAGACAAGAACATCATCAACTCTCAAAAACTGTTCAGCGGCTTCAGAGGCACTAATAAGAACTTGACGTTTGGATTTGAGACTTTCAGTGATTCCGATCTCCTCCATATCTCCAACACCTCCGGTTGTAATGTCGAGTCCAGCCCTGATATCACCTTTATAGTGAGCAGCCCTCAAAGCAGCAATAATATCGGAACTATCCATACCCCCATTCTCAGCAAGAATACCAGGAATGGAACGAAGAGCAGTGGCATAGGCTTCCATGGCAAGGGATTCTTTCCCCTCAACAATACGAGCAGCGTCATCAACAGCCTTGGCCATAAGCATTTCACTGCATCCACCACCAAATACAACCTCACTCTCACCGATTGTCTGACTAAGAACACAAAGAGCATCATGAAGGGATCTCTCAGCCTCCTCGAGAATATGAGAAGAAGCTCCACGAAGCACAATAGTGCTAGCCTTGCTGTGATGAACTCCAGAGAAACGGATAAGACGATCTTCACCAATCACACATTCTTCAATCTTATCACAATGTCCAATCTTCAGCAATTCAGGATGATCAAAAGTAGAGGCAATCTCACCACCACAAACAGAAGATAATCTCTCAACTCCTTCAAAATCAGCGTGTTCAATCACCATAACATTATGTCTGGATAAGTATTGCATTGGAATATCGTATACAAGAGATCTGTTCACAAAAACGTTCACACCACAATCAATAATCTTTTGACACTTATCTTCCATACGCTTTTGTTCGGCACGTTCAATGGCAGCCATATCAGAGGCACTTTTAACACAAACTTGACTTCCATAGATCTTGATTTTATCGGTATCCATAGGAGTGTTGGCAATCATGATTTTACAATCTTCACATTGACGAGGACAACCAATTCCAATCTGTTTATCCATAATAAATCCATCATCAAGGTAAGAATCAGCCAATGAACTTCCAGATTTCTTGATGATCTGAATGAGAGTAAGATCAGTATCTCCCTCCAATTTAAGGACGGCATCAACGGCTAACTTTGAAAAAAGTTCCTTGTTATGGTGAAGAATCTTTGAAGATAAACATGTACGAGCAACATTCATCAAAGTTTCATAAAATTTTTTAGGATCCGCTTTATGATCTACAGATGACTCGATAAGGGCTTTTTTTGCTATTTCACAAGACTTACGAAAACCAGAAATGATTGTCATTGGATGAAGCCCAGCTTCAAGGAGTTTTACAGCTTCTTTCAGGAGACAACCGGTCAAAACACAAACAGATGTAGTTCCATCTCCAATTTCTTTGTCCTGAACTTGAGACAAGTTAATAAGGAGTTGGGCAGCTGGAATATCAACGTGAATAGATTTCATGATTGTTGCACCATCATTGGTTATAGTAATAGCAGCTCCCGTACCAGATGCAGAAAGCAAAATCTTATCCTGACCCTTGGGACCAAGAGTTGATTTTAAACTTTCAGCTAAAGTTATAGCACCTTCTAATTGCATTATATCCGCCCAAAACATGGTCGATTCATCAAATCAAAATTGATTCTTGAAAATATTACATCTTTACTGACAAATTATCTTTTAATTCGATAATTTTATTGTTGCGCCATCTTTTCTTGCAATAATATAACTAATTCGGTGTGAAAACGCCAGGGTGTGAAATAAGAAATTAATGGACTGATAATAAGTTATTTTCACATTGCAATGAAGTAACATTAATAATTCAATGGAAATAATTGCATTTTATAAATAATTCACCCTTTAGAACTTAAATCAATTTTTTTTTGCAGAACCATCCCATGTCCCAGCAAAAAGAAGTAAGGAAAAGTAATATAGCAGCTGCGACAGGTATGTATTTCATATTCTTTTTTGATGCACTCCTTTCCACCGCAATGGTCTTTCTTATTTGTTTTGTGATTGGCGTTCTATAAATTATCACATTTTTATATTATTATTTCCATTTTCTAGCTATACAAGATATCGTTCGAACATCTCTTGGTCCCAGAGGGATGGATAAAATGGTTACTTCACACGATGGTAGAACTACGATTACAAATGATGGTGCCACTATTATGAAGGAACTTCAGGTTGCCCACCCGGCTGCAAGAATGCTCGTTGAACTTTCACAAGCCCAAGATATTGAGGCCGGAGATGGTACTACTAGTGTTGTTGTCATGGCTGGTTCTTTGCTTAAGCAGAGTGAAAAACTGATTGATCTCGGGATTCATCCCTCCAAAGTTTCGGATGCTTTTCAACATGCTGAGGCCGAGGCCCAGAAAGTATTGTTGGGGATGAGCAAACCCATCCCAGTCTTTTCTGGCGAGTCCATACACACACCTGTTGATTTTTCAGGAGAAATTGTTGACACTGCCCCTCATTTCGAGCTTATTAGAGCCGCCGCTACTTCTTTGAGCTCAAAAGTTGTTCATCCATACTCTGACCTGTTATCAAGGATTTCTGTCGAAACTGTTCGTCGATGTGTTGATCCTGCCAAAAGAGACTTTGTTGATCTCAATTTCATCAAGATGGTGAAGAGGAAAGGTGATTCCGTTGATAAAACTGAGATTGTTGATGGTCTTGTGTTATCAGGAAAGCCTGGAGATGAATGTAGGATTTCCAATGCCAAGATTGGTCTTATTCGTTTCTGTATTTCTCCCCCAAAGACTGATATGGACAGTTCTGTTGTTGTCAGTACTGCTGCTGATATCGATCGGATGGTGAGAGAAGAGTATGCGTACATTCGTAAAATCTGTACTGCCATTATCAAAGCCAAGTGCAATGTTCTTTTGATTCAAAAATCAATTACTAGGACTGCCATTGATAATCAAGCCCTCGGGTTTTTTAAGAAGTATAATTCCAAAAGGGTAAAGGCAGGAAAACCGGGTATTTTGGTTGTTTCTGACATTGAAAGGAATGAAATTGAATTCATATCACGTACTTGTGGCTGCACTCCTGTTGCCACTATTGAAGAATTCACTTCTGAAAAACTTGGTTCTGCCGATCTCGCTGTTCGTGCAAAAAGTGGAACCGTTCGTATCACTGGGTGTAGGCCAACTACTCCAGCATTCACCACATCCGTTCTGATTAGAGGTCCTCATGCCGATTTACTTGATGAGATTGAGCGTTCCCTCCATGATGCCATGTGTGTTATCCGCTGCTTTGTAAAGATGCCCTTCATGCTCCCCGGTGGAGGTGCAGCCGAAGTTGAACTCACGAGGCAACTCCAAAAGAAGTCCCTTGATATGACTGGAATTGAACGATACGCCATGCGTGCCTATGCTGATGCCTTTGAAGTCATTCCCCTTACCCTGGCTGAGAACGCCGGGCTTAATGCCATGGCCACCCTTGCCAAAATCAGATCCGTTCACAAAGAAGGAGGGAACTCTGCTGGGATTGAGGCAAAGACTGGAGAGATCCGTGATATGTTCGATGAAGATTTGCGAGTATTCCAGCCTCTCTTAGTGACATCTTCTGCTGTTAAGTTGGCGACTGAAACAGTGAGAACCATTTTGAAGATATCAGACATTGTTCTTGCCAAATGAGGCTTATATATGGGAGTTCGGAACTTCTAAATATTTAGAATCTCTATTTTTAGAAAACACACATCTATTTTTCATTCTGTCCCCCATATTCAATGCCAATATTTCCTTCTTCATCTTTTCATCAAAATTTCAATGATATGTATTTCCATGAATTTGTTGATTCTGTTAGTTGTTATAATTTGCTTTTTTGTGGGGAGCAAGGACTTAAATAAATCATTTAATATCCATCTTTACACAAACAATCCATCTGTTATATCGAGAGCTTGCAAATGTCAAGCTTGTGATTATTGGACACTTCATACACATGACAACGATGTTTGTTTGTAATAGAGAAAATGAACATGAAGAGAGAGAGAAAGGAGGTATTTGTATGTTCCATGCACCCCAAGCACTTGAAAACGATCGTCGAATGAATCGCTTGCAAAATAAACATAATAGAGCATTAAACAACCAATATACTACATGTGGATAGTGATAAATCTTTATGAATATTTATGTTGGTTCAAGGGAAATATTGAAATCTGATTCAGATCAACCAAAACATCGAATATTGCCACGAAATGTGAAAAGTGATCATTTTGTAGCATCCCGGGATATTTTTGTCCTGACCAAGCGATGGATATTAATATTCCAGATATAAAATGTTATCATGGTGATCTAGACCACATGAAATTATGTGGAAAACTCGCAAGAACAAACGATGGATTTGTGAGTGGAATCTTGCATTTCAAGTTAAAACATGATTTGGATGGGAAACAAGATTTTGATATCTGTCCTTTAATCGATGAACAAGCTTATTCCATCCTATTTTCGCACTCTAGGATTTCTTCC
>BQXS01012432.1:5033-16803 GCA_024181965.1 Aduncisulcus paluster
CCATTTTAATTGGAAGTAATTTCCTAATAAGATCCTTCTGACATGAGAGGTCAGTTCTGGTTGTAGGAGGAATACTGTCGCGTTTTTCAAATTCTTTTTTGGCCTTCTTAAATTCTTTAGCTTTTATAACCATCAAATCCATGGAATGTTCAAGCTTCTCAGTCTTAGTTTTAGTATCATAAGCTTCGTCAATTTTTTCAATTACAGAACATAAATCACCATAAAGGCTTTTAGTTGCTTTAATTGCTGCTGAAAGTGATTGTAAATGACCTGATGAATCCTTGCCCGTCTGTTTTTGTTCCACGACCCTCTTGAGTCTCTTGATTTCATCTTGGAGTTCTTCATGGTTTTGAGGAGATTGATGGGCATTAAGGTTGATTTGAGCTTGGTATATTTCTACTTCTTTAGATGATAATAATTTTTTCTCTTTTTCTAACTCAGCCTTTTTTTCTTCAATTTCTTTTTTCTGCTCTTCTAAAGCCTTTTCAAGTTCTGTCACCTCTTTTTGACCCCTGAGTTTCTTTTCTTTGAAAGATTTCACACATTGTTCTGAACCATAGTTAAAAACCATATCTCGTAATGAGAGATGATCCATGATAAAACTAAAAAGAGAATACGTTCTCTCGCTTTTTGGGAAAATTAGATCTTTTTGAGAGACCCCAATATCAAATTCTTTGAAAATTTTGGATATTTCACAGAGAAATAAAAAAAAGGTAGACTGTGGGAAAGGACCTGGATCTAATGTCTCTTCAAATGCAGTTGCAATATCATCTGCATAATATCCAGTCAATTCTTCAAACAATACTTCATATATAGGCATTAAATGAGAACCTATTGGATGTTCGATATCATATCCCGTAATACTCCAATCGCTATCCCATGTCCCATACATTATCTCACTAAGACGTTCATTTATGCGTGTTGCTAATTTTGAATAGTTTATAGGATCTGGCATTTCACTCAAACATGAAGTATTTTAATTGCATGAATTTTTTTTGCATAAAATCCGTAATGACTGCCAAAAGTTGTTAAAATGTGAGTTATTAAAGTAAATTCTTTTTTTCATTTCTTTGAATTATTTGAGATTCTGCTATACCAAAATTTGCCGACTTGACAACTTAATACCAAGGATATCCTTTAGAACATATAAAAAATCTCTTCGAATAAACATGTTATTTATTATTTTCCTTTGATTTTAATTGAAATTGTGATTATATCACCAAAATCAGGAAGTTTACTTCTTACGGCTAACACCAATAGAAGAACTGAATCTACCAGTACCCTTGGTACGTTGACCTCTGACCTTGATCCTCAAGTGGTGACGGATACCACGGTGACGACGGGTCTTACGCATACGCTGGAGGTCCTCACGAAGGGTGTTGGAAATGTGGTTGACAGTCAAATGAACATCCTTACCGGTGGTGTAATCCTTACGACGGTTCAACATCCAGACGGGGATACCGTGCTCGAGAGGCTTCTCGATAATCTCGGTGATACGGGCAACCTCTTCCTGAGTGAGCTCACCAGCACGTTTACCGAAATCGACACCAGCTCTCTTGATGACCATGTTGGCGAAACGACGACCGACACCAGGGATGGCAGTGATAGCGTACATCACCTTGATGTCACCACTAACATTGGTGGAAAACATACGGATAAGACCTTGGAAGCTCTCTTCTTTGACAAGACTCTAAATAAAAATAATAATATTAATTAATCGATTTTGAAGAAAATTAATTAAATAATTTGAAAAATTTAAAAGAAACAACAAATAAAAATGGAGAGAAGATAAATTGGTTTAAAAGAACCATTATCATATTAAATAAAGGAATTGTAAGGATTAGGCTATTGATATTATCGTAATTTTGATTATTTACATACCATTTAGTACTCTATTCCGGTGCAAATAAGCAAGAAGGATTGAGTTTCTAAAAATCTAAAATTAGGCTGTTGAGCGAAATCATCCATATCGCTGCTATCAATAATAAAATACATATGAATTTATTTTATTTGCTTAGTATTGTAGTATTCCTGATAATATATCTCTTGTTTTCAACTTTAAAGCATCTCTGATCGAAGGACAATTATCGTCGAAGATAGAAATATAATAAAAAAAAGTAATTTATTTTCACTGTCTATTAGTAATATTATATTTAATATTTGTATTACTATTTCTTTAATATTGCAATTAAGGGTTAGAAACCAAAATAGAATGTTGAGAAAATTGCTGGCCGATTTTCCTTAATTGATCCCTTTTGGCGCTTATCAAGATAAAAGATGAAGTTTACGTTACGTGTTCGTAAATTCTTGAAGAACCCCCTCTTCAGCCGTCGTCAGATGGTATGTATTAAGTGATATTTATCATTAGTTCTCCATAACCGTAGATGTTAACACAAAAATTATATATTTTTATTATTTATTTAATTTTATGATTTATTTTTTTATTTTAGGTCGTTGAAGTGTCCCACCCAGGTGCTCAGCTCCCCACCAAGACAGAACTCCGTGCCATGCTTGGAAAGATCTACCACGTTAAAGATGAGAGTACTATCATCCTTCAAAAGTTCGCCACCAAGTACGGAGGTTCTCAATCTACTGGATTCTGTAAGATTTATGACTCCAAGGATGATCTTCTTAAGAACGAGCCCAAATTCATGCACGCCCGTATGAAATTGATCGAGTATGAGCGTCCTTCCCGTAAGGCCATTAAGGGACGTAAGAATGCCGGAAAGAAGACCTGGGGTACCCACCCTAGAAAGAAGAAGTAATCAATAAACCGTAATACTTCTACAACGGTTAGTTCTTGATAGTTATCTTAATAAATCTTGACAAATCATTTATTTTTTATTGCAGTTTAATTATTTTCCATTTTGATATTCTTTCTTTCACTAGATTCCCTCTCAAAAAATTCTTTTAATATTGCGATGAATTTCGAAACTGAAGAAGTTCAAAAATATCAAAAAGAATTTCTAGATGCTGCATTTATTAAAAATTTGAGATTAATTGATCCTCCAAAGGGTGAAATACAGGGTCATGACCAATGGTTTGAAGTAACTACCATCGAAGGGGAAGAATATATATTGTGCCAGACAAAAAGTGGTATAAAGGATCTTCCAGGAAAATTTTGGAGTGATTTAGAGGGTTTCCTTCGAGAACATTCCTCAGCTTTTGTCTTTGCTTTCCATTCTGCTGTCTTATTGAAATGCAGTAAGCTTCAGGAAAAATAAATATATAATTCTTGTCATTTTATCCAACCATTTTTTTTCAAGACACTATTAATATTCATGTCTGTATGAATCCAAAATAATCAAGAAAATTCAATTTTTATTCATTGGTTTTGATTCATATTACATTCTATTTTTTCGATTAATCTCAATTATCAATGAAAAGTGGACACCAATTTCATGAAGATGACACTTGTGAACTTGTTATTCTCCACGATCCAGGAATTGGATCATATCTCAACAGTCTCCACCCTGCTGGAGCACTTTTTGAGAAACCTTTGTCGACATGCGAGGCTAAAAAACAACATAATGTTTTTAGAAAACTCATAGAAGAAAGTGGTGCTAAAGTTCTCACGGTTAGAGAAATTCTTAGAATGGACGTTGACAAAGACATGGTATCGCGCGTAAATTTAGAAGAATTGGCTTTGACAAGACTAACATATCAATTTGTTGGTAGCAATGGACTTCCTGACAAGACTCATACCCCTCAAGAGAAGTATTACGTCTCTGACGAATATAAACGTGAAGTTCTTCGTTCCCTTGACATTGAGCGTCTTGTTGATGTTGTTTTATTAAACCCTACTATTAAACTGACCCGTACTGCCTACAACACTGGTATGGTTACTCAATCTACCGAACTCAACCCAGCCGGAAACCTCCTCTTCACCCGTGATCAACAGATTACCACTGGTTCTGGAGTTGTTATGTGTAACATGGCTTCTTCTCAGAGGTCTCACGAGATTGCTATCATGGAGTTTTGCTTCAAGAAACTCGGAATCAACCCCATCGGCCGTGTTTCGGCTCCTGGGACTCTTGAAGGGGGAGATTTCATGATGTGTGGTCCCTCCCTTGCGATGGTCGGAGTTGGATTGCGCACAAACTCTCTTGGAGCCTCATATCTCATGGATAACGATCTTCTCGGTACAGACCGCTTAGCCGTCGTCCGTGACATTTTTGACCGGAACCAAGACCGTTTACATCTCGATTGTGTGTTTGCTCCCCTTGGTCGTGACATTTGTCTCCTTGATGAGACCATTATTGGTGCTGCTAATCCCAAACGACGACTTGTTGATGTCTATTGCCGCACGAAGGCAGGGAGATATGTCATTGAGCAGTCACAGGTTGAGTTCAGTCAATTTTTGAAGTCTGAAGGATTCCACATTATTCCTGTTCCCCATAAACTTCAATTGGCATACGGAGTCAATGTGCTTAACCTTGGAGATTCAAGGATCTTAACGGTGAACGATGACACTGCCCGTCTTGTTGCCAGAGACCCTCATTTCAAGGGAACTATCCAATCCATCGATTTTAGAGCAGTAACATCCATGTTTGGTTCCATGCACTGTTGTTCTCAATGTGTCATCCGTTCCCCTGCCAAGGTCACCAAAACAATGGCCTTCTACCCTCTTCCTGGTGAATATAGAGCTAAAGAACCCTCGGAACGTCCCATCGATCTGGCCTTCCCTTCTATAGATTGTATCATCAAAGTTCCCACATTCTGTGCTGATACTCTTGGCCTTGACCGTGTTGAGGAAGAAAAAATGTGTTCGGAAGGCCGCGAACTCCTCGAAGCTCTTGAAGATCAGGGTATTAATGTCCGTGTTGAAGTCTGTCTTTTGCACGGTCATCCCCAACAAGCCCGAGTGGGTGATTTCGTCAAAGTATTTAAATCCAAGGCTAGAACAGTCATGGCAGTGTTCCCATCCGTTAAGGAGACTCGTTCTCCTGTGCTGTGCAAATTATTGAAACAAGTCGCCGATTTCAATGGATGGTTGTTTGTTGATTTCACTTACCGTGGTGTCGTTCTGGCCGCATCTTCACTTGACTTGATCAAGCAAGCTGATGGCACGATGGCTCTGTGGTATGATAGTTCCATCACTGAAGCCCAAGGAACTCTTATCGCTGAGTTGGCCAGGCTATGTGAGGTAGGAACTGTTCCTGGTGATTCATTTAGACCTATCATTGGCTGTGTTCCCATCAAGGGTGGGGAAGTCGTCCTTGTTGACTCTGAAGAGAAGGACTCAACTGAAATTGCCAAGAAACGTTGGCCTGAGGCTATCATTGTTCCCGTCAAGGTATCTAACCTTAAAATGATCCTTGGAGGTGGTTTGAGATGTTTTGTTGCATGTTTGTAATGATTTTTATCACTATTTTTAGATGTTGAGAAACAGCTTCATGTGTGTGAAGATCCCCAGAAACTATTCCAGAAGATATCACAAGGGAGGCGTTATTTGATTATTTTTTCCATTTATTTCAATAATTTCTATAGCAATTCGTTATGAAGATCCGCAATCGTAATTTGTATATATTATTTTAGATAATTTTGATCCCCAATTAAATAATCTTTGTTATAAAATTAATAGTATTATTTTAACATATAGTATATTATATTTTATACAAAATATTGCAACAACAGAAATCAAAAACATCTCGATATTCATGAATCATGAATATTTGAGTTGTCTTGTTTTATATTACCTTTGATTCTTGTTACACATCGCTATATGACTTGCTACAATGATCCTTATAATAAACCAGTCTTCCAATATCCTATATTAGATCATAGATCAAATATATCAGCTCACAGGATATCATAGGCTTTGTTGTGAGATATCTACAATTCACCTCTATCAACTTTCTCAATGTATTCAATAGCCATCTTTGCGCAAACTGACATCGTTCTCATGTCAACTTTATCAGCAGTATCCCTCGTTGTATGATAGTGCGTATCAACCATTGAGAAAGGAAGGCCCACAACACAAGCGGCAGGGATATTGAGAGAGGATAAAACACCAGCGTCTGTGCTTCCACCACCAATGGGCATTGGTTTTACGGTGACTTTGAATGGATCATCTCCACGTTGCTCTTCTTGTTTGGAGACAGCGTCAAAACATGTTACAACAGATGATACCATGTTTTGATCAGCTTTCACAATTCCATTCACTTCGCTCTTCAACACAGCAAGGTCAGGCATATTGTAGATGGAATCGAACAAAATACAAGATATATTGGGGGAAGAGGAAGAAGAGGAAGAAGAGGAAGAGGGAAAGATCGAATGGTAAGGGAATTCAGTGCATACGGCCTCACCTCTCTTCTTTTTGTCTGCTTCTTCAAGACATTTCCGGACGAAAGCTTTCATTCCTCTTAATCCGGCTTCTTCAGCATCAGAGCTAACAAATATAATCCTTGTATTCTTGCAAGGTTTGTTATCGAAATATTTCATCACATTCTTACACAAAACACTACAGGCCAAGTTGTCACCAATTCCCTTGCTGATTTTGTAAGGGTGGATGAAGAAAAGTGCTGGTAACAGGAGAACACCACTTGAGAGAGCAATGGTAGAGAAATGAGATACAACGAAATGAGAAGGGTTAGAAAAAGATAATACAAGGGCTACAATGGCGAATATCATCACAATAAACATGCCAAATATTGGAGTCATTCCACAAATCAGATAAAATCCCTGTAATTTGTCGTTTTCAAGAAGAGTGAAACACTTAGCAGCATCGTGGTGACCCCCAATCAAAACGGTCCGCTGCGGAACGGAAACATCTTTTTGTTCTTTGGTTTCATCGCTTGTCTCTTCATTAATGATCTCAATTTGGTGCACATCTACATACTCAGAAGAAGAGAAGGAAGGGGAAGCACAAGATAAGACGCCAGATCTCTTCTGCTCTCTTTGTTTTTCAAACTTTTCTTTTTTCTTCTGAGCTTGACAATCTTTAATGGCAATAACATTTGAACAGGGTTTTTCCTTAAAAAGGAAATCAAAGGTCTTACCATAAAATAAGAACTGAACTACAAACAGAATAAAGGATATAAATGTGGAGACGAATGGAACCACAATTGAAATGATACCAGTCAAAGGAATGGAAGCAAGAACACCAATGAGGAAGATAACGAATAATGCAGGGAAGAAGTTGGTAAATCCTGTTGTTTGAGTAGTAAAAGGCTGCAAAACAACATGATCCGAAACGGGACGCACTAAATCACTTAGAATGGATGCACACTTCAAACATCCTTTGGATCCAGCGAGACGAGGTCCACAAATTTCACCAATAGCTTCAGCTTCATAAGCAGAATATGCAAATTCACGTTCTTCTTTTGGGAACCTTGTAACATCGTCAGAATATGACTTAAAGGGATTAGAATGAGTGTGATCATGATGGTGGCAATGTGATACCATAATAATATTAAAACGAAATTACACCTGTGCAAGCAAATACGAATCGGAAAAATGTTTCATGAATGGGCAGGGAGAAATGAATCACATGATATCACCCTGACTTGGGAAAGAGGGGGAGGGGGAGCGAATATTTATACTACATTACATAAATTAAATATATTGCTGAAACAGTGAAATAACATTATATTTTAAGTCAAGGAATGATTCACAATTAGTGATTTTGATTCTTTTTTTGCGAAAATTATTCTGCGGCCTTTTAATAAATACAAGAATAAAATATTTCTAATTGTTTGTCATTACATTTTCAAATAATGAGTTTAATTTCAGTTTGAATTCGTCCTGAATTCTTCAAAAAGTTCAAACCTGAAGTTCAAGCCTTTGTCGAGACAACGATGACTCATGATGATGGTTGTTTCTCTTTGGTAGATTTGGTGAATATTTTTGGTGAAAGCCGTCCATCTTTTTGCGATTCTGAAGATGATATGTGGGATTCTACATATTCAGATTCCCAGGAATCCTTTCGAGCAATTTCATCCAGAGAAGAGATTATTATCGATGATTATACGCCAGAATTATTTCACGATGATTCATCAAATGTCAATTCCGATCTTCACCTCTCTTTTGTTCCCTTTCGTAAGAATTCGAGCTCATTTGGTTCCCTTTTTCTTATAGAATCAACACAAGCTCTGTCACATTCTTCTTTTGTTCCTGAATCTCCCAAGCAACCATGGAAATGATGTATTTTTTTGGTATTTTTATTATTTTTTCATTCCTTCTTTCTTTTTCTTTGTTTTAATATTTTTTTAGACATTCTTTGTGATGTTTTTTAATAATTTTAGATTATTCCATTTTATATTTATTATTAATTTAAAATTTAAGAATGTATGGATTTGTGTTGTTTTTCGCTTCTATGTTCTCCTTTTCAAAATATCCATGCATTTTTATGTTTTATAGAATTTTTTTATCAACATTAAACGTATTTTTGTTGTTACTGGTTTGTTTTTTTTCTCCTTTTCCCAACTTTTTTTTTTTTTTCCACATTTTATTCATGCTCCAATGTTATCTTTTTTTTGTTTTCAATATGTTGATCATTTGCGATTATTGATCTTTTTTACTTTAATATTAAAACTGCGAATCACAGATGTGATTTTTCGAAATCTCAGATTATAAGAGGCTCTTATATCAGTAAATATTTTTTACTATTGAACCGACGACTCTTATATTTCTCCATATTTTCAAAGTTCTTGCCGCATGAATGGCGGCCCTTTAACAACACATATTGTGTATCACGCAAATCCGGATTTTCCTTGCAAAATTTGGAACCGTTTGAATATTTATTCTTATAAAAAATGTAATAATTCATTATTCATTTCTTCCTTCCCTTTTTTTGATAATTTTTTGTCTTTCAGTGAAAAGAAAGGCGTCTTGATTCAATCTATCCATCCGAAGTGCGTCACAAGCCCAACGATCAAATACTGGGCAGAAGGGGGGGCAAACAGAGACTTGGCTAGCCTTGAGTCAATCGGATTCATGTAGAGAATCGACAATTTTACATTGTCGAGGTCATCATGACCTCTTCCAATGATTGGAAGACCGTATGGTATCAGAAGCCGATAGAAGGAATAATATTTATTTCAAAGTTTAATTAATAGTATTAGTACATTAGAATCCCATATATCACAATATTGGACCCCCCAGAATTGATAATTTTTATAGACTGAACATTTGCCATGTCAATATCAAAGCAATACCAACCGAGCTCCCAGATCTCCTTTGAAATTGAATATGACAGCTCGAATTGTTTTGATTCGATGACATCAGAAGCTAAGTGATACCGAATTGAAAGAGGATTACGCTCGGGGAAAGGGAAATGAAGCCTTGAAAAGCACATATAAAAGCCTCCAAAATGATCGACAGGATGATGAAATTTAAGGGAAATCTCCTTAAATTCCTGAGAATGTACTCCTTTCCCTTTCAAAAGTTCAATAATACGCTTTGGAGAATTCGTAATTATCTTACTTGATGATAACTTCGTGACGCGGACAGAATCGAAATCAAGAACACTAATGGGGTTGCAAAAACCTTCTTCAGTGGAGATAATTGGAGGTTCGAATCCCACAGGTGGTATTTTCCCTCGACGTGGATCATGTCCAACCTTAATAAACTCAGCCATTGATGATACCAGTGGAATCATCCCATTTCGTGGCAATCCAGAAACACTCTCATGGAATTTGTGGTTATAATTCGGATAACCTCCATACATTGCTCCAGTGGAAGGTGAATATGAGCTCATGCTTGATGGAATGGTTGGTGTGATTGGTAAGGAATGTGGAGAATGGGCGATATCCATCACCTGAGAATGAGAAGGATGCATATACGAATGATTGTAATGGTGAACGGAAGGGTTCGAACTAATCAAACGAGTATGAGACGAACTTATGCCATCAGATTCATGGCCGGAGTGTTGTCGATGTCCATCACGATCAACTCCGTCAATATCCTCCCAATCTTTAACATCGCTCCGATACTCTTGATAATGTTGATGTGGAGACATTATTGGAAGAGAAGGTGGAATATGCCGAAGAGTTGGATCGGATCTGGATGGAGTTCGAAGGTTCGGGAGTCGTCTATCATCAACAACGAAAGGTGAAGAGAAAGAGGAATGTGATGGTGGAGATGTTGGCGTTATTATTCCAACACCATATTGCGGTTGTTGATATTGCTGTAGATATTGTTGCTCATGTTGTTGTCCATATCTAAAAATAGAATGAGAATATTGATGGTCCATTAATGGATAAGTTAATCCTTGTAATCTTCCCTGAGTAACATCATGATACGGCATCGGGTGGGATGAATCCAAGTTGTATGATGATTGTGATGGTATGTCGCAAGGTGTCATTGAAATCTGTTTTTGTTGGTCAGTTTTTGACCCATCTACCATTGTTTGTTCCAATGTTACAGTACTGGAGGAAGGATCGTGTGAAATACTTGCTTTTGGCATGTGGGATTCTGAAGATTGCTGTAATGCAGACGAGATAGAATATTGTCCGACCATTGATGGATTATCCTGTGACATTGTGTCGTGCTTATGTTCAGTGGTTACTTCAGGATGTTCGTGTATTTCATCATATAATACTCGATGGGGCTCGTCACCATGAAAATCATGTGATTCTTCAGAGATATTTTCAGAGTGGTGAGATTGAAGAGAAGAGAGAAGAACAGAGGAAGATGAAGCCGGAGCTGGATGACCAAGATCTTTATCTTCATCTTGGATGGCAGAGTGTATGTCATCACAAGCTGTCTCCACTTTACCAGAGATACTCGAAGAACTACGAATACTTTGTAAAGGAGGAGAGGGCACAGTTGTTGGAGTTAAGGGATTTTCATGCATTGATTTTTGTTGTGAAGATTTGTCAGAATCAACCGTGGAATCGTGAGAAGATGGGTGAGAGATCGGAACAGCATTGCAATGGCCATCTTTCTTTTCTTGAGAGACAGGGACAGGTCTGTCTATTTTTGGACTAATTTGAGAAACAGCTTCAGGGCAAGAATGATTATCAGCATTATCTTCAGAGCATGTACTAACCTTTTCCTCTTCCTCTTCCTCTTCCTCTTCCTCTTCTTCTTCTTCCTCTTTCTCTTCCTCTTCCTCTTCCTCTTCTTCTTCTTCCTCTTTCTCTTCTTCTTCTTCCTCCTCCTCTTCTTCTTCTTCCTCCTCCTCTTCTTCTTCGTCGATGTGCTCAGCTTCAATTTTTTCTGGGAAATTCTCACTATAACGTTGAGAAGACTTTTCTTGACTTTGTGAGGACCTTTCTTGATCTTCTGAATAGCATAATTGAGAAACTTCTTCATCAGAATAGTCAGAATCTCTTGGAGATAAAGGATCACTTTGTTGGTCTATGAAATCATCGTTGTTGGTCTCATGCATTTCTTCTTCTTCTTCTCCTTCTCTTTCTTTCTTTTCTCCCTCAATGATTTGATATAAATTAGTTTCCTCTTCTTGTTCTACATATTGCTCTTCTTCTTGCTCTTCTTCTTGCTCTTCTTCTTGCTCTTCTTCTTCCTTCTTTTCTTGTTTGTAATTTGGATAAGAATCATTCATATTATCATTTTCCCCAAATAATGATGGGGTATTCATCATCCCAAAAATATCAACATCACTGCGTTTCCTTTGTGTTTCAGCAGTTTCAGTCGAGAAGCTTCCAAAAATACAAGGATCGCGATCAAAATCTTCTCTTTTCTTCTTTTCTTCTTCTTCTTTTCTAAATTTAGAAACAGAATGTTCTGCTTGATCGGTAGGATTGTCAAGAACTGGAGAATATTCAAAAATACCAAAATCTTCCTCTCTCTTCTCTTCTTCTTC